>LOJH01001762.1:32864-46609 GCA_001685095.1 Ellobius talpinus
ACACACACACAGACACATACACACAGACACACACAGACACACATACACAGACACACAGTGAAGGTATGAATAGGAAATTATATTCTATGCAAACATGTAGTAATTATCTTCTTATCCAGCAGACTTCAAGCCAAACTTAGCCAGAAGAGATAAAGTTCATATAGTAACAGAGGGAACAATCCTAAAGGGCATGGTGGTTCATGCCTATGATCCCAGTTACTCTGGAAGCTGGATTGGATTGTGAGTTCAAGGCCAGCCCAGAGTACACAGTGAGCAAATCTAAATACATACATACCAGATGTTAACATCTATTACACATAAAGAGACAGACAGGTCCAGAAACAATAGTGGGTGACCAATATTTTCAACGTATCACTTTAATGGGAAACGTTGCAAAGGAACTTAAACAGAAAGAGCCTTAAATCTGGAGCTTAGACAATGCAGTCAGTCAACTAGGTGAACATTTAGAAAGAAATTAAACATAAGTGCAAAGAAAACCAAGCATATAGCAGAACAAGAACAGAACAGAACTTTAACCCCAAGGATGGCAACCCATAAGATACTCCATGATTCAGCTGAGAGCATTTACTTAGTCACAGTGTAAGGACTGACCATGAATCCAAAGTCACACCCTTCTGTAGCAGAACAAGATGCCCACAGGAAGAGTGTGTACAGGGTAGAAACAATGCATAGGGCTGGAAGAGCTCTATCTTCATCCTCCAGAGCAGAGACAGATGCTGAAAACTGAAGAAAGTGGTGCCAGGCACACAAGTGTGCTGGAGATAGAGAAAAGAGACAGAACTGACCCAGTGATTTAGAATGATGGCCTAAGGACAGAAGGCAGGGGCTGGCAGGGTGGTGGTGTGCACATTTTTTATTTTAAAAGGCAAGTACTCAGAGAGATGGCTCAGCAGCCAGGAGCACATACTGATCTTGCAGAGGACCTGAGTCCCAGTACCCACATCAGGTGGCTCACAACTGCCTGTAGCTCCAGCTTCAGGACACTTTTATCTATCTAGCCTCCCTGGGCACCTGCACATACCTACTCACAGGAACACACATATACACATAATTAAAAATAATAAATTTTTAAAAAATTAATGACAAGTACTAGAAATGGTTAGTGCTCTAAATATGTGCATAAATAGCTTTTACAAATATATAATGTACATATAAAATAATATATATCAATATATAATAATCTTTTAAACAAAGCACGAAGAAAAATGAGTCCAGAACAAAGGCTCTAGAAGCATGACTTTTTTTAAATATAACAGGTTTTTACAATTAAAATACAGACAGAGAGGCAGACACATAAAACTTGGCAAACATTAAAGGATGATTTCAGCTTTTCATTTTATGTGACTAAACCAGGGCCAACGATAAAGTTACAAGGACATAAGCTCAGCCCATGAAATAAAGTCTCTAATAAGTGGGAAAAGAGCTGCTGCTGAGATACGAAGCTGTGAGTTCTCCACAGCCTAAAGAACTTATGCAAAGCCTGAACCAAACTCATTAGTAGACATGATATAAAATTCATGGCTACCTCAGTGTTAACTTGGTTAGCCGCAGGCATTTGATTTCTGTAGAAAAACTCCATGTGAAGCCAGGTGGTGGTGGTAAATTCCTTTAATCCTAGCACTCATGAGGCAGAGGCAGGAGGATCTCTTTGAGTTCCAGAACAGCCTGGTCTACAGAGCAAGTTCCTGGACATCCAAGAGTACAAAGAGAAGCCCTGTCTGAGGTGCGTGTGTGTGGGGGGGTCGACCCATGTGATAACTTTCTTTGAATTAGCACAAGTCCAGTCAGAACTAGAAACTGTCACAGGTGAAGCTTGGGCACCAGGTACACTTCCACTTCCATTTACACCACTCCTAACAATGACTAAGTCTTAACAATGTTTCCATTTGATGACCGGTCACCTAACATATCCATGTGGCAGACAGGAAAGATACAGGGTGGATGATGTAAACAGAAAGATATTTATAGGATAGTTCAGTCCAGTGAAGGCCTGGGAAGCAAATTCTCTTCTGGATGTGGGAGTGAGGGTGGGGAAATGATGTCTGAATGTTACCATGTACTATGGCTTCTCAAGGTGGGGCAAGGAGAAGGCAAAGGTGGTACGGAGTTCTCAGTTTTTCCAACTGCAGACACCTCGGGGAGCACGTGCTTCAGGGAGCCATCAAGGTATCTGTAATTTGTATTCTTAAGTGAGACCGACAGAGCATTGGGACAACCCAACCTGGCAAGAGCTAACCATTAAGTGGCAGCACCAGGAGTCTCGCCCTCTGTGGCTTATTAGCAACTAAAGAGAAACAAATGTTTCCACCTGGTCATGGCTTACTTTCTCAAGTTAAACTGTGTGTTTAAAGGGTTTAAAGTACCCCAAAACTAGAATCACATTCACTTTTAAAATGAAGTGTCATCTTCAACTATTATTTCCAAACCTTCCTAACAAAACCTGACTGAACTGTCTGCAGCTGTCTCAAAACACCAGCAAAGCAATAAGGCAGAAAATACACATACTCTCTGTGTTTCTGTGTGTGTGTGTGTCCCTCCAGTCATCCGTCAGGAAAGACAAGATCACATTAAGAATTCTACTTCCAAGATAAACTTCTCAGACATAGGTTCTCAGAGTAAAATACAGGAAAGCCCAGGAGGAAATGCCACCACTGAATCTCAAGTTTTCTAAAAAGCACTTACATCGGCCCCGCTCCAAGTTTTTATACACTAACCAATATGCACTTTTTAAAATTAAATCTATTGGGGAGCCCCATGGCACAGCACGGCTGAAGGTCAGAGCCGATCTACAGAAGTCTGTTCTCTCCTCACACGTGTGGGTTTCGGGATATTTTTCACGCAATCAGTCCCTTTACCTGCTCTCAATGTCCCCTTCCCAGTTAAAAAGAATAAACAGCACACATCACCTCTGAGCTCACACAACAAAAAAGGACACATCTAAGTTACAGCCATCTCACCACCCAAATGTAGCAGTTCTTAATAGAAACCAAGGGAGAAGACTAAGCAACAGGAATATCCTCAGAACTAATTTGGTTTTAAACTGCTGGGTGGCAGTGAGGAAGCTGTGCAAAATGTTTGGGCCTGTTTCATCTCTAAACTGGGGATAACTCAGGCGGCCACCTTAGATCTGAGACTATGACAGGAAATGTCTAACCTTCGATCAGCATCCAGTGGGCACTGGCAATCTGCATAGCTGCCTGCTCAGTGAACTGGGCCCCCGTGCATAGCTGCCTGCTCCGATTTAGTGCCTATTATGGTTTAGTTCTGAAATGGTTCCCACAGGCTAACCAAACTGAATCCCTGGCCCATGCTATTCTGAAAGGCTGTGGAGCCTGTCTGGCAGAGACTGGTCTTTGAGGGCGAGCCACTAGGGTGGGCCTTTGAGGGTTACAAATGACCTTGTTTCCAGACTGAGATCTCTGCTTCTGGATCTGTCAAGATGTGAATAAGCTGTTGCCTCACGTTTCTGGCAAAAGGGAGCTAGCTGCCCCAGGCTTTATGCCTTCTTATACAATTCTCTGTATCTCCCAAAACATCGCCCAATATAAGCCCTTCCTCCCCAAGTCACTATCACGGTGCCTTCCCCTGCCCGTTGACAACCACGCATACTTGAAGTTCCTCCTGTTCATGGAGTAAACGTGTTCCCAAACCCATCTGTGATCTTCAGCTGATGAGAGACTGCACTAGCTGGAGGCACCAACAATCACCTCTACTGAGTCCACTCAAAATTAGGCTCCCCTTCCTCTCCCCACTCACTAGCCCTATCAATTCCCAAGTCTGTCAATCTCAGCAGCCTTCTCCCACTGCACAGGAGTTCTGAACACCACTCAAAACATCTGTCCTGTCCCCTGCTCTACCCTTGATGCCCACATCCAGGCAGGAGAGCCTTTCTTACTTCAACTCCACAAGGTCTCTTCTGTTTCCTCTGGGGCCTCTGCCCTGCCTTGCATCATTGTCCCATTCACACAGATACAGATACGCTGGCCTTTAAATGCCCAGTGGCTGCTCATTTCCCGTCCATTCAAACGTGAACAGCCTCCCTTGGCATCTCTTCTCGCCTCCCTGGTCAGAACTCCTTCCCATACTGAAATGCAGCTGTTCATGCCTCTCCTGGATGGACCGAGCTATCCTTTCCACTGCTGTTCTTCCTTCTCCCTTCTCCAAGGTCTCACCCCTTCCAAACACAGGGAGGTGAAGAGCGACCGATGTCCAGGAAGCCAACCACTATACCCCCACCCCCACCTCCTCACTCCCTAAGCTCTTAGGCCCAGCTTGGCCTCCACCTTTGACTGCCATCCATGTCATTCCAGTACATGTCCCCCTAACACAGGAACAGTTTTAGATTCAGGGTCAGTCTTCCAAAACACAAATCCAAGGCTGCCTTTTTAGTGGGAGCGCGGGTGATAGAACTTTTCAGTTTACATTAATATGGAAACTTCTGAGACATTTTTATCACTTAGATAGTTTGATCCAAGTCCATGAAATTTCCATTTTCTTCTGGTGAAACCAAGGTACCAATGACCTAAGATGTCAGCCCAAATAAGTGAGCTGGTGTTGGAACGAAAATCCAAACCCGTTGTCTGGCAGCTCCCACTCCTTCTGGTGCACAATGGTGCTCAATCCTCTGGTGCTAAGTGCCTCTCAGAGAAGGGATGAAAACCACGGCACAGGTCAACTCCCACTTAACCACTAAGGGAGGACTTGGTGGGCAGTGACCAAATCCAGCACACTAAATGCAAATAGATGTTATATTTTTTAAAAAAGGGAAAGTTTGAAGTCAGAAGTATAACAGTTAAGCCTGAACTCTTCTGCTGTTATAAATAACACAACAGGGCCCACAAGATAGCTCAGTGGATCCAGGAACCTGCTACCAGGCCTGATGACGCCCTGACTTCAAGTCCAGGAGCCGACAAGGTAGGGAGGACTGACTTGCATAGCTGTCTGACTCCGTAGTCATCCACCCACCCACAATAAGTAAACAAAATAAGCAAATAAGGTCATCGCAGAAACATCCCTGCACATCAGATGACTGTACTTTACCAGAGGACGTCAACAATTTTTAACATGGCTTTTACTGTAGGCTGTCAAGCAGTACCCCAAGAGGGTTACTCCAATTTATTCAGCAAATCGATAAAGTCTATTTGAGTCAAAACCACAGAGGCAATTAATATTATTCTGTTAACTTTTATCAAGGTCACCAGCATAGAGGGGTGTCCCTCCTTTAGCCTTAGTACTAACAAAATTGAACATTTTTACATATTAGCCGTTAACTTCCACTTCCAAAACTCTATTTATTACAGAGCTGTGTTTGGCATGAAGAAAGAGACCACCTTCTATTGGGGATATTCTAAACAATGTGAATTCTCATTTTCACTGCTAAAAAAAAAAGCCAAAGTTAAGCAGGTGAAGGACAAAAGTAAACTAAAACAGAGCCACTGCCTGCCCCCTGACTCGACCCTTCTGTCCTACTCCACACCACAGCTGTAGAGTACACCAGGTAGTGCTAGGGAAAAACAGAAAGAGGAAAGCTAAAGAGGAAAACTGGATACCAAGCAGAGGTAAAGGGCACCAGGCACCACCAGATGGAAGAGTCCAGAAGAAGTAGAAAGGAAAAGAGTGAGGGGGCTGGAATGGAAGAGGCTTGCTGAACTCTCAAGACTCCCCTGGGACCACTCTTGGAGGAATGCTAATTAACTACTTAACCATACTCCAACCTGAGTTCTTTCTCTGAAGCTGTCCTTTTGTCAGCCAGAGAAAGGGGCTGTGGGCATGGAGGAGGAGAAAGAAAGGGACTGCAGTTTGAGCTGGTGGGGAGGGGGGGTCACTTTAGTAAGACTCAAAACTAGGGACTGTAAAAAGTTTGCACTGGAGATACATGAAAAAGTTAGGAAAACTAAGGAAGTGTGATTTCACCAACAGAAGAAAATGGCAGCGCTCCTAGCTCCCGGACTCCCGGGGCTACCCTGAGGCAGCAGTCCCAGCGCCACTGAGCCCTCCCACTTGTAGCTGGCTGTCCTACCCTACCTGACTTAAGAGAGAAATTCTGGTTAGTCCACCAGGTGTGTCCAACCTTCTGACACTGCAACATGTGATCACCATCTACAAAGTTCACACTGGAGAATGGCACAATTGTCACAAAAAAATAAAATAAGTGAAAAACTCTCAGAATGCATTCTGTTCTGTAATTACCATTTTGTGTTGGGCCCCATTCACAGTTATCTTGGGGCATGGAGGCTGCAGACTGGACCAAACTACTAGTCTTTGCTTTCACCCTGCTAGACACCACACAGGGATGAGGATTATAGCCGCCTTCTGCAATTCCCACCCAAGGAAAACCAGCAGAGATTGTTAGAAAAGTCCAGGGAAGACACAGATCAGAAGTAGGGCTAAGCAAGGAAAGGCTACCTCCCTGAAGACTGCAGAACAGAGCTGGGTGTGGTAGCTCACACCAGTAATCTCCAGACTCAAGGCGTGAGTCTGAAGCCAGCCTGAACTACAGGTGGGAGGGAGAGAGGGAGGGAAGGGAGGGAGGGAAGGGACAGAAGAGAGGGAACAGAAACAAGGGGATGAGTATCCTTGCTACTTGCTTTTACGAGTCATCATGGAGTCACTGAGCAAACTCCCTGGGACCCGCCCCCACCCCAGGACTGAACAGGAAAGAATAAATTTTGTTTAATGTTTCCAGTATTTTGTTTAATGTTTCCAGTATTTGGATTCAAGGGTGATTTGCTGTTTTCTTCTTCTGGCTGCAACACCCTAAGTGACTTGTAATGAGGAATCTTGCTCACGCTACCACAACACTACAAAGTAAAGCATGTAGTTCCGTCACTGGTACTTAAAACAGCTTGAAGCAGCCACCTCTTTTCAATTTTCCCGTCTTCTTGCTATTTTCTTTCCTTGACATTATACAAATGTACCCAGAGATAACATTTGTGCTTAACATTTTTCGGTATCTGGCAACCTTAAAAATAAGACTATGGAATAGGGAGATAGCTCAGTCACCAAGGTGTTTGCCTTGCCAGCATGAAGAGCCAAGTTCAACCCCTCAAGCCCAGTGGAAAAGCCAAGTGTGGCACTATACCCAGCAAGACAGAAGCTGATGCCATGGGCTGGCTCCCCAAACAGCCTTTCCCATTAGTGAGTTCCATGCCAGTAAGAGACCTTGTCTAACACAAAGGCAGTGTAAGGAAGAACACCAGACTGTCCACACATACGTGTGTACTCACACACATTAACACATATAGAAATGAGAATAAATGTCTTCTTTAAGAACTTCACTTCTAAATAAATGCCTGTCTGGTTGTGGTGAGCACCTAACAGGAGTAATAATATGGTTTTGGAACGTAAATAATTTCAGCAGTTAATCAAATGTTTGTAAAGTCTTAATCTGAACTACTACCTATGCTGAAAATACTATGAAATTAATAATAAGCCCATATAGCAAGGACGAAAAAGTTGACGTTCCCTGATTAAGTATAATAAAATATACTGGAAAACGCCACTCTCCTTTAAAAAAAAAAACATGTCCTACTTCAAATAAGTAAAACAAAAAAATAACAGAAGAAAAGACACTATGTTTAAAAACAACATGAGCCACAGTTCACCTGAGGCTGCCTAAGGATTCAGCTGAAATCTGTTGAGACTTCCTCTAAAGACTTTATCCTTAAGGAAAAAAGTCCACATTGAACTTGGAAACAGGAGAGTTGGGAAAGTAGCTCATCCACACCATTAGGAGGAAGGAAAATACTTCCCAAGTACCTACATGAATCAGTGTCAGCTAAGCAGAGCCCAGCAGGAACACACAGAGCAGACAAGATCATCCCCTCATCTGCCCAGGACTGCACGCAAAGGACCTAGACATAACCCAGGTGCTTGTGAGCAGTAAGGTCTCTGAGAACTACTCTCCTGGACCACTGCACAGTACAGCAGACAGGAAAGGTGGCTGTGGCTTTCCGAAACCTGACTTTAGAGCAAAGACACCCAAATTTCATACACTTCTCATGAAACAATATTCTTTCCTGTTTGTTTGCCTCAGCCATATTTGTTCCAATCTTCTCATCAACTATGTAAACACCATTCTCAGCTTGCAAGCCATATAAACACAGGTTAGCAGGTCAGACTCTAGCCATCGGTTACGGTAGGCAGACTCACGGTCTAGACATCAATTGTAACTAGACTTATATGCTTATGCTATTATGTGTTCCAAGAGAAAAATGCAAAGCAATGAGGAGTTTAAAGAGGAGACCTGGCCTACTTTGAAGGATCAGAAAAATCTTCCAAGAAGTGAATTTCAGGATGCAATTGAAAGAAACCAGTCCAAGTCCAGATAGAGGGAAAAGCAGGGAGCCTCCTAACAAGTGAACATGTGTGGGAAAGCCCTAGAAGACTGCCTGAAGAACTCGGGACGCTGAAACACTGAGAGAAGGGAGGCTGGAACAGAGGTGCAGAAGGGAGCAGTCCATCTCGGTGATGCTAAGACAATCTCGTCTTTGGCCCCATTAATCAATACCACTACATAAATTTAAGTAGGAGAGGAACACAGCCAATCAGTTTAGACTTTTCAAAGACCATTAAGGCTGGAATATGGAGAAAGAAGCGACTGAAGCCGGAAAGGACACAAGGTACTGGGTGGAGATGATGCTTAGCTAGGAGAATGGCGGTGATCCAAGAAGGCAAGATGTGCTGGCAGGCTTGGAAGAACAGAAGAGTCTCCCTTCGTGACTCACACTTCCTAGTCCCACAACTACTGGTAGCACTCAGTGAACCAGATACACTGAGACAGGGGAAGAGGATAAATCTGGAGGCCAACTTGGGTTTTAGACATGTGAGCTGAGTATCTACACAATGTTCTAGTGTCAATCAGTCGCTGGCAATGGGTCAGAAGGGACTTGTTTCAGTTTAATGATTCAGTCTGGGAACTGTCCTCACAGGCTGTAATTGAACTCACTGGAGATGAAACTGCCTGGACAAAGGTGATTGTCTCAATCACCGGTGGGTCTCTTCGGTACCAACTGAACCAGTAAAACTGGACTCTCCAAGAATGAGCCCCAGGCGTCAACAATTTTAAACTTCTCCAGTGATCCAAATGCATAGTCAAGGTTGAGATAAATTAAGATACTAAGAATCAACAGCAAGGGCCCCAGCCACCCCATAACCTAGTCTCTGACCTGACAACCTCATGATTCTGAGTTGGAGTTCACATCAATAGAACAGGAAGACGGTGATGCTGCTTCATGTCTAGCATCTCTTAAGAGTCTACAAACTGTAGTACAAACCTACAAAACTGAAAGATCTCCTTAGTACTCTAATGCGGAGGGAGCATGGAAGGGGGTGTGTGAACCAATTACCACAGCAAAATAAATTCATATAGCTAATATTCTTCCTGTGTCAGTAGCATTTTTAAATGGCAAAGCTAGCACATCAAAAAGCATGGCTAGACCCTGCTAAGTCTGGAAGCATTCCCACTGGATAAGCCCTGCTTGATCACACGATGGTCCTGCTCAGCTCCTAACTGTGGGGGTTTCAAAGTGGTAAGAAATCTAACTTGTAAATTCTTTCATACAAAATTGACCTTTTTTTACAGATTAAAAAGAAAAGTACACAGCGACTTTGGATTCAGTAACTATGTGTGTGAGCACAGGGAAAGCACACAAGTCGAGAAGCAGACAATGCCGGCAGGAAGTCTTAACTACTGAGTGGGTCTCTGCGTGACTCTGGACATTTTCCTAACCTCCAAGTCTCAGTTTCTTCAGTTTTAACATGGAAGCAAAATCAATCTGAATTACCATGGATATAAACACAAGACAACGACTCTGAAAACAGATAAAACAGCATACCATTTCAATACTGTTTCCCAGCCAATTCTAACATTCACTAACGTCTTAGCATACTGGGTGTGCGTTTGCTGGAGGCAAGGGCTTACTACATAGCCCTCAGACTGGTCTGGGAACTCCTCTCATGGTCACTAAACTCCCAGGAATCCTCCAGTCTTCTGAGTGCTTGGATCACAGGCCTGGCCACCAGTGCAGCCTGACTTACATATTTTTTAGCATGACCACTTTCGCTCCTCAATGAAGTTTACTTCCCAGAGCACGTTTTTAATTGAGTGACCTCTGTCTCTGTCAGTGATTCCACTAATCCTTCAATTTCATTTTTATCACCTGACTTCGAATTCAACAGAGCCAACATGAATACAGCATTAGAAAATTGCTACAAGTTATTCAGATGGTAACAGGAAAATGACTCCTGTTTTCTGTCACTTTCCAAATATGGCAGCATGCTAAGAAATGGCAATTAAATGTGTCACCCTCAATTTAAAGGGCTTAGGAAAAGATGGTGCCCAAGGGTCTTCTAAAGTGAGGCCCATAAAGCAGAAAAAACTCCTCCTTTCTTTCCAGTTCTGAGGTTAGAGGCTTGAGAAACTCCTCGCCTCCAAAGCACTGCTCTCAGAAATAATGATCCATCCATTAGCGACAAAGGCTTAGAAAGTTGCTAAGCAATCTTTCACAAACTTCCTTCATTTACACTGGCTTGTCAATGGGAAAGGACATTTAATAAATTTGAAGATTTACAAGTGAACTTTGAAGTTTAACATTACAAGAATAGAAATTAAGTCAGGTTATAGCAGAAGAAATGAATTCTGGAGAAATGGGAATAAACTGTAAGAGTCTTAGGGAGAATTCGTGTTGTAAAAAGAAACTCCAGATTATCTTACTTTGATGCTTCCTTCAAACAGACTTACAGGCAAAGGGTATCATGCACTGGCTTGTTTAAAGCAATTTCCAACAATGCAGAATGGTTACTAATTAAGGTGGAGAAAAATCACCCAAATAGTTCTGCAAGAGCTGTGTTAATATGTACCTATTACATATTAACATATACATATTATATATATGTATAATGTACATATATGTACCTACTACTGTAGATTATTTTATAAATAATTTACTCCCTTAGCAATGAAATACCATCAAAGAATATAACATTTTAATTTTCATTCTTAAAGCAGAACAATTATTTTGATGGGAAATTATGATACCCAGATATGGCAAAGGGATACAATAACATCAGAACTACAGAGATCAAAGTTCAGGAGACCATAAACTCTTTTATAAGCATCTACAACATAGTAAGAGGGGGAATAAATTATACTTCAACACCCAACCCCATCAAGAAAATAAAATGTACTTTACATACACTAATAAAGTCTAGCTTCAAAGTTACTGGTGATACCTCTGAGTATGACATTTTGATAGGCTATGCAGGGTATCATCAGAGCTTGCAGGCAAGCCTTAAGATGTTACAGTCACTACACTAACTAAAAGAAAGACACACTGGGCCAGGTGTCAAGAGAAAAGGGAAAAACTTGCTCCATTTTACGAGTGGTACCATTGATAGAACAGTAATAAATGTGAGAGAGGAAGGTAAACTTTAACAAAGTTGGGGTTTGAGTTCAGCAGAGGATAGTCTGGTGGGATTAGATCACCAAATCATGGAAATGACACAGGTCAGGGTTGGGAGTTCATAATCCGTGACTTGTTAGCCAAATGTTCAAATGTAATATGCACTCCATTCAATAGCCACAGCTGAGCCACTCTGTAAGACACAGTGCGGCACTGTAGTAACTGGAAAGCTAGGAAAACAAAAGCAGTTTCTTCACTCAAGAAATTCCCAACCCAGTAAAAAGCAGAATCAAACATATTCTGTCTGAAAATACATTCATGACCCCTAAAATCAGCTCAGTAATTTGCAGTTCTGTACCCAGAGAACATTTAAAGTTGTACGCCTGTGTTATCTCAACACAACACACTACATACAAGAGCAATCCAAATGCCTGCTCTTTCTGAGCTGAGTGTTAAAAAGCCAGATTGAGAACACTTCATAAATGAAGAATGATGCCTAAAAATTCTAAAATAAGAAGAAAGAAAATGATGACCAGTCCCTGTACCTAAAACCTGCCTTCACGCTCCACTGAACACTTTAAGTCTCTAAAGCTGAACTCAAAGCCATGTTAACAACTGCTGACCGGCTACAGAAATCCCCAAGGTGGTAAAAAATAAATCCCCTCAGACAGGAATCTTGTCTGTAGAAAGTGGCACGCAGAAAACAGTGCCTTTGGGAGGAGGAAAAAGGAAGAGAAGGTAGGTAACAGCATTCTGCACCACTACACCATAGAGCAAGACAACCACATGCCCATTACCCATTTAGAGTTCTGGCGCAGAACCCGTCCCTCTCAAATTATCTTTCAGGCACTGAACAAGCCACCCATAAACTATCAATACCTTCCTGTCTTAAAGGCATTTCCCCCACCAAATGAGCGTGTACAGCAAGCCAATTCCGGAAAGAAAGGCAATGTGAAAGACATCTTTTGTCGAAAACTATATTTAAATATTAGATGAACAACGCATAATTATTAATAGATGTGTCCCCTGCCCCTAAATTCCTAACCAGTTGAAAGGTATGTTTCTCCACACCTCTATGTGCTAATCCGAAAGCCCTGATCCAGCCTTCCTTACCACCAGACACATGGCTTTTCTTTGCTAACCTAACCGAATAGGAAGGTTTAACTACTTAACTAAACGACTCAGCCTAAGAACTGGACAAACAGGATGAATGCCTAATAAGCCATCAACGTCCTTCTCTCAATTCTAGTCGTTTCTGTGACAGATCTCAGATTTTTCAGAACAAGTATGCAGGTTATTTAAAACTGAGTTATATATAGTCACTTAGCAGCAAACACTTCTGTGTCACAGACGCTACATCCCTAGAGGAATTTTCCCCCAAAACTAGCGTTTGTCTACGCCAAAAACCAGCCAGCCTTTATTTCTACAAGCAAACACACACCCCCAAGAAAAAACAAACAAATCAGACTACTGTTAAATTCTACGCTAATGAAACTGTGGAGAAGCATCCCAGGCGTTGTCAGAGCCTATTTTTCATACACCACCACCAGACAGTTTGATGCAGTATTCCTGATTGCTTTTTATCGTATTTGTAAATACACTCACTAATCCACTAAATTAGGTAATTTACAAACAGGTCCTCTCAGTTATTAGTGGCCAGCAGTCAAGTTCTATTACATCTGATCCTTACACAGTTGTCCAAACATTTCCGCCCAGGTTAGAGGCTCTGATCGGAAAGGGAGAAGGCGGCTAGCGAAATTTGGATGGGGGCAGGGTGGCAGCTGGGAGAAATCTCTGCATCTCAGCCCTCAGCGACAACATCCAGCCAGTGCCCACAGAAAAACTAAATTCGGCACCTCTTCCTCCTGTTACACTGGCAACAAAGAGGGAGTTTCCGTAACGCTCCCGTCACCCACCAGGTGCCCAATCTCCTTCCCAGCCCAGTCCCCGCGCTCCCGCAGGGCCCTCTGTGCGCCGAGAGGCCGCGGTGCCCGGGGTCAAGGCACAGAGGGGGGATGGGGTGGGGAGTGAGGGCGTGGGATCTGTGAAATGGGCCCCGGAAGGGCACGGGTACCCACTGAAGCACCTGATCCTGGCCGAGGGGACCGCAGGCCAGGGGAAACGGGCCGCTTATTAAATGGAGCCGAAACTGGAATAAGGTGGAAGAGAGGTGAAGAGCCCAAGCTGGGGTGCACCTTCTGGGGACACGGAAAACAGTCTGTGGATGACTGGGGGATCTCAGCGGAGGTGGGGAGCAGGCAGGCGGGCCCCAAGACGAGGGAAGGGGACGTCTCCTGGGGGCAGAGCGGGCGCCCAGGGGCG
>LOJH01001763.1:0-25084 GCA_001685095.1 Ellobius talpinus
AATGTGGGATTCCCCTCTGTATGCTGTGAATACCACTGGTTAATAAAGAAGCTGATTTGGGCCTATTGCAGCACAGAATAGGGCAAGGTGGGAGTTCCAAGCAGATAGAGGAGGAGAGAGTAGGTGGAGTCAAAGAGACACCATGTAGCCAATGAAGGAGACAAAGGCTGACTGAAACCTTACTGGTAAACCACGAGCCTCATGCTAAAATATGAAATAATACGAATGGGTTAATTTAAAATGTAAGAGCTAGCTAGGAATATACTAGAGTCATTGGCCAAGCAGTGTTGCAATTAATATACTTTCTGTGTGATTATTTTGGGTCTGGGAAGGGGGAAACGAGCAAGCAGCCTCCACCAACAAGACACTCAATGGTCACATCCTCAGATTCAGAGAAATGTTTATACCAACCAAAAGGGAAAATTATGTAATTGCTGCTGGTGGATGGGATGCTGAGCGATCAGTGAGTCAGATCTCAGCAGTAAGTCTGTTGAGTCAGTTGCAGGTGGACTGGAGATGAGGGATAAGGTCCCAGGGCAGCTCAGACATGAGGAGGAGCACAGGCACCAGGAGAGCCTATCCAAATTATGGAACCAAACATAAGCATTGCAGCTCAGATAGAAAGGTATCCTGGCAGTTGGGAGACAAGGAATACCACAAAGTCACTGTAAGTGTAGCAGCTCACAGCTCTGCTCCAGGGAAAAGTTCCCCAATGCAAGTGTTACAACTCTGTTCCAGTAGGGGGGAGGGTTTCCCCAGTGAAGTTGTTACAGCTCCACAAGAAGTGTTCATCTCTGCTCAGGTGGGCAAAGTTACAGCTCTGCTCTGCTAGGGGAAAATTTCCCCAGCAAAAGTGTTACAGCTCCGCTTAGGTCCCCTGGAGTCTAACAACTCTGGTCAACTAAAGGAAAGTTTCCTCAGAGAAAATGTTACAGTTCTGCTCTGTTCTGCTCTGCTCCAGTTCTGGTTAATGTTGCTACAGCTGAACTCTGCCCCAGCGAAAGTGCCACACCACACAACGTGTCACTTGGGAGATTTATTGGGAAGGAAGAATCCAGTAGGGTGGCTGCCTCTAGGGAGAGAAGCAAGAGCTAACTAAACAGGGTACAGAGCTTTACATAGGGTTTCTTGGGGGTGGAGCTATCCAGGTCCTTGGGATTGGTGGATTTTTGTGGTCTGATTCTGGGGCAAGCTCGGGAATTGTTGAAATTTTGTGCTCAGAGATTGGTGGCATTTCAAGTTCAGCGACTTCAGAGATTGGTGAGATTCTGCAGCCTGGCTCTGGGGCAAGCTCGGGGATTGGTGGGATTTTAAGCCCTGGTCAAGTCAGGGCCAGGGTGTTTTTTTCTTGGCCCAGGTCTTGGGTCTAGTCAGGGGAAGGGTGTTTTTTCCTCGGCCCTTTTCACCCTACGTTCCTCCACTTTTCTTTTCTTTTTTCTTTTCTTTTCTTTCTTTTTTTTCTTTTTTCTTTTTGTCAGTTTCCTGCCTCAGATGAGCCTTGCATGTTAGTCAGTTGTCAATGTGACAAACAGCAGAGAGAGGTGAAGGAGGAGGGGCTCAGCTCAGGCTTTCAGAGGGGTCAGGCCATGCTTGGCTGGTTCTGCTGTTCCTTTGATGGGGTGAGCGTCATGGAGGATGTGCATGGTATCTTCTAGCTGTTCATCCTGAGGTAGTCAGATGAAGAGGAAAGGGTCAGGGACAGGATTCATCCTTCAAAAGCATGCTTCAGTGACCTGTTTCTTTTAACTGGGTCCCACCCATTAATGCTTCCCCCACCTCCCATAATGCTGTCAAATTATGACATCATCAGTGGATCCTTCAAAAGGGAGAGAACTTGAGAGTCGATTGCTTAGCCAAACCCCTCTGAACTCTTCTGTATCAGGGACCTTTCCTTCAATATGGTAGCTTTCAGGATACAACTCACATTCAACAGTAAATCATGCCGCTACATGTCCACAAAGGCTAGCATTGCTGTCTTCAGTGACAAAGGTCAGGGCATTGAGCAGAACCTCCTGCAGCAATTCAGGGTCCTCTCCAGTGCCTTCATCACACTACACAGACTCTATGGAACAGAGATGCCTTTAAAGCCCAATGATATTGTTCATTTAATAGATCTAAAATGGGCAGCAGCTTTTGGCTTCTCATTTCTTCTGATGGTTTTTAAAGAATTTGAACTCCAACAATAACAGGATGAAAAACACATCTTCCCCTGGCCAAATAATCCATCGGGTCGTATCCAATTCTAGCATTATTCTGCAGCCATCTACACCTCCTGCCCACCGCAGATCTGGCTCCATCCCTCCTTGCAACAATAGGGCCTGCCCTCTGCTCACCACTAAACACCCCATCCATAGTCAAAAGGGGCAGCACAGGCAGCCCTATGCATGGGTAGGAACTACATACAATCCCTGCCCTGATGCAAAACAGCCAACCAGCAAGGAAGGAGAAAGGTATGGTCAACACACACACACACACACACACAAACACACACACACAAAATGATGACATAGCAGGTCTCCCATGCAGAGGGTGAGTATGTATGTCCTGCACACTCCATATTGAGATCACAGTGTACCTAGTGGGTGGTGCTCAAGTGGTCTGCCTTTCTCTCCAGCATCTGGATCTACCCATATCACTTCAGTATCAATTATTTGTGCATTCATTCAGTCATTTACTTACCCATTCACTCACTACCTAGCTACCCACCCACACATCCTTCAATCCATTCACTCATCAACCCATGTGTTTATTCATCTACCTATCCATTCACCCACCCACCCCGTCAAGTACCATTGACTCATGTGCCCGTCCCATCCAGCCACACATCCCCTTACCTACCTACCCTTCATCTGTCCATCCCATCACCCGCCCACCCAACTTCTCCTTATTTACATGCATTGCCCATGTGTGTAGCCTTTTGCTGGAGACAGATGGCTGATCCTCACCTCAATGGTCTTCCACCCTGTGAGATCAGTCCCAAAGCAACCAGAAGATCAGCTCCCTTACTTCTCCATGTTGTTGGTGGCGGTATGTCAACAACTCCTTTTGGCTAATGGGTCACAGATAGGTAGAGGAAGTGATAGGCTGTCATGGCTCCGATGCCAAATGGACAGCCAGTCCTCCTTGTAACCCCGCAACCATGTCCACACAAGGCTGCTGAGCAGGGAGTGGAGAGGTGGAGACGTGTGTAAAAGGCAGGGAGGGGAGGTGTCAGGCCCTTAGGTGCTAGTCTGGGCTAGAAAGGCTGTTTCCCAAAGATCAGTGTAGAGATGACCATCAGCCAGAAACAGAACTGGGGGCCAGGGCTACTGCTTAGGGCAGGACTCAAGACACAGAGCCTTCTTAGTGGGAAGCACACTTAATAGGAACACATCCAATGGCAATTCTGGTCCTGGAAGAGGCTCAGCCCCATGGTGGATATGGGGGAAGCTGAGGGCAGAGCTATGTGTAGTAGGCAAGAAGAAAACAAGCACAAAGTAGAGCCACTAATCTCCCTTACTTTGGTCTCCATTAGATCCAGGGATAGGCTCTCCCTGTCCCAGGACCACTGGCTACTGACTTCCTCCCCAGATTCAGGCCTGGAAGTCAGAACTGCCCAAGGATGTGGAAAAAACAGGCATTACCCTGGACCAAGTTCAGTTCAGTGGGCCACAGGTCTTCCCTGTGTCCCAGATTGTGTTGGGGATGACACATACTGTCTCAATCAGTCCCTTACAAGCCGGTGGGGCAGGACTTGGTAGTTTTAATATAGAGGAAGTTAAGTGCAGAAAGGTTAACATGACCATAGCAAGGTATCAAGCTTGGACATAGAGCTGGGCCTCCTGCCCAAGCCACCTGCCCACTCCTTTCCCAGGGGCTGAAAGGAAGAATGCCTACCTGACCAGGGTCCTGACCTCAGAGGATGACACCATAGAAAAATTCTCTTAAAAGTTTAAAAATCTTGTTCTGTGTCAACAAATTTTTAAATTTTGAATAAACATTAGGGCTTTCTGCAAACTAAATTAAAAGTTCTGCAAAGTAAAGCAGCCAGGGAGGAGGTGGTGAGCAGGATTCATTCTGAGATTTTGTTTTCATACCCTGAAGCACCCAGCCCTGTAAGTCTATCCGTGGTCTCCTCCCACAAAGCAAACAGCACACTGGTCCCTGCTTGACTGTATTAAAACACGCCTGTGAACCCCATCAAAAGGACAAGCATGCTCCACTCCAAGCCCAGTACCAGTGGCTCAGGACCAAGCCAGCCAGGAAGGAGTGTTGTCTTCAGTGCCATGAGCCTAAGGATAAGCAGAGGGGCATCTCATGCTCCGACTTCCCTTCACGCATGTCTTTCCTGATGACCTTCTCTTAACCACCATACTGGGAACTTCTCTGAGCATCACATGGCAAACTGAATCACTTTCCCGGCAGCTGTTAGGGTGAGGGCGAGGGGCGGTGGAGGAGGTGGTGGTATAGAAACTTGGTCAGTCAGTCCTTGCACTTGCCCAGGAACAGGGCAGCTGAGCATTCCTGGGAAGCCTTGAGGAACTGTGGATGGGTTCTCCCACAGAGCTGCCCTGACCTCTACGATTTAAGATCTAAGTCTGAGCCTGAGGGACATGCCCTGATGTAAGTTTCAGTGATGGCAAGTGGCTGCAGAATAGGATCAGGACAAAGCAGATTGCCCCAGGATCACTGCTGGGGTGACTTGAGAGGAAGGATAGATCTGTTCCAAAAGAGTGGAGGCACCTCTGTGGGTGTCTGTGCTGGGCTCACCTGCTGTAAGCAGCTAGGTGCTGGTAGCCAGGGGGCAGCTGCAGAGGAACTGGGTCCAGGCAGAGAAGTTTTGCTACTCACTAAAGGCAGAAAGAACAACAGAGGCAGGGCCCAAGAGTACTGATACCCAAGGCTCAGTAAGGCAGCTAGCTTACTGGATGGATTCTCTCTCAGACATGACCACTTTATATTACACAGGGGCTCTGAGGACGCTCTGCTCTGGCACCACGTTGCTCACCAAGTTGAACAATATCTGGGGGGAAGAGCTACATAGTCTGGGGGCTCCAGATACCTCATCTCAGAACCCTGTACTCTCTCCACCTTCCACCTGAGACCTGCAGCAAGGGGGACAGTAGGTTGGTAGGGCCTTCCGGGACCTATTGCCTGGAGCCTTGGCCTGCAGCTGTCCTACCTCCTTTGCTCCGCGACACTCTCAGGCTTGTTTCAGGCTTTGCTCTATGACATCCCACAGACTGGCTCAAGTATTGGGTCCACAGAGGTGACATAGCTGTGACAAGGAGCTCCTCAGAAGAAACAAGGCCACTTCCACCCCAGCATTGGAGTTGGTCTTTAAGGCTTACCCAGAAGCCCTGGACTTACCCTTATCTCTGAGACAGTGACCAGAGGCCCTTGAAATTACTATCCTGTTTCTCACAAGGTCACCCAAACCTACCAAACAGTGAAGGAAGAAGAGGTTTCCACCACTAGGTGCTGAAGTTAGTCCATATGCACGCCCCTAGCAAAGGTCAAAGGGCATTCCAACATCAAATGATAGGATTGAATTTCCTGAGCACAACACAGAGAAATAGAAGGCTGGAATTCTTGAAAAATATGCCATAGGGCTGGAGACATGGCTCAGCAGTTAAAAGCACTGGATACTCCTGGTAAGGGACCTGGGTTTGATTCCCAGCACCAACATGGCAGGTCGCAACTGTCTGCAATTTCAGTTCCGGAGCATATGACACATTCTTTTGACATCTGTGGGTACCAGGCATGTGGTGCACAGACATGCATGCAGGCAAAATTCTCATATACATAGAATAAAATAAAAATAAACAAGGCAGTCTGAAGAAAGAGCCTTGGATGAAAAGACAAGCTTCCTATAAGATTTTCTCCTGGTGTTGGCCTGTGAGCAAAACAGAACCTCCAAACGAATCCCAAAGAACCCTTTGGATCTGTGGACCAGAGAAGTCAAGTTCAACTGCCTAAGAGATTTCTGGAAAAGATCAGAGTTCAGCCTTTCCTTACTCCACTGGAAAGAGAAAGAACCAGAAGACTGGGAGCAAAAGATGCTAACACAGATGCAGGCGGATCTCTTGAGTCCCAGGCCAGCCTGATCTACAGAGTGAGTTCCAGGTCAGCTTGGTCTACACAGAGAAACCCTGTCTCAAAAAACAAAAACGAACAACCAAAGGGGGGCTACGGTGAACGGGACAGTAGCAAGAGAGAGGGTCCCACCTCCAACAAAGCAAGCATTCAGGCCTGTGCAGGCTTCAACAAGCTAGCCAGCTAAGTCTATCTGATCCCTACCTCACACCACGCCCCTGCCAATAAATCCTGAAATGCACCCAAAGACAAATTCATGCAAGTGAAAATGATCCTGGCCTGAGATGAATTCCTAAGTGTGACTTCCAAGGCTGCAGCACACATGCTTATTGGGCTTTAGAGCTAGAAATAGTTCTGATTTTTAAAGCTTAAGCTATCTTAAGTCAAAATGAGAAAGCTACTACATCACAAGGCAAATGAGCAATGAAGGAAAATAATCTACAGAGGCTATCTAAGGTTTTCTGCTTTCCTTATGTAAAAATGTGTTACAGATAGCCAGGTATGCCGGTTCACGCCTTTAATCTCAGCATTTGGGAAGAGGCAGG
Organism: Ellobius talpinus; assembly: GCA_001685095.1. Lineage (NCBI taxonomy): Eukaryota > Metazoa > Chordata > Mammalia > Rodentia > Cricetidae > Ellobius > Ellobius talpinus. Next base: position 6,621 of record LOJH01001763.1, read on the forward strand.
CAGATTTCTGTCAGTTTGAAGCCAGCCTGTTTTACCTAGCAAGTTCCAGGATAGCCAGGGTTATGTAGACAGACCCTGTCTGAAAAAAAAAACAACTAGGAAACAAAAAAAAACCAAATAGATGCAACACTTGCGTTTAACTGTGTCATTAGGCATAGAGCAAGCTCAGTGGGAAAAGGGCTGGCCACACAAGCATGGAGGCCTGGGTTCAGACCCCCAGAGCCCACATCAAGCTGTGTGTCTACAGTCACAGCAAGGTGGCAGACAGGGAGAGACAGACATTCACCTGCTGTGCACAAGGCTTTAACAGGGTGGAACAGAGTCATCCTCTGACCATTACATGTGCACCAGGGCACACACACACATACACACACATGCACATGCACTTAAATATCTTAAAAATAATCTAAGGACAGGTGTCACCACAGGACAGCAAGAACAAATGAGGACGGGTTGTGAGGCGAGAGCACACACAGGTGACACTCAGGCAGTATCAAAGGCTGCTGTGAAGTACTTCCACCCTGAGGACAGGAAGTCTCCTGCCTTCCCCAGGAAGGAGCTGGGGAGGAGATCACCAAGCGCATCTCTTGCCAGCCTCTGCCTTGTGTGCTTCACAGATCTGGTGTGTGTGCATGCAACAAGGTGCCTTTCCTTAAGTGAGACTGCTGCACAGCTAGTAGGCACAGCTGGCCGCTGCTCATCCTGTCTCTACTCTTGTATAGCAACTTGGTATCCAAAATCCTACAGCAGAGGCTAGAGTGAGACCCAGCAACCCCTTTCTGAGTTAGCCAGAGCTAGCCACATGCAGGACCATAACAGGTCCATATGTACCAGTCACAGTGAGATCGGAGTGCAAGCCTCTAGACTCAAGTCTCTCAGAAGAGGCTGATAACCTTGGAGGTCCATGTGGGTTGATGGGAGAAACAGCCACACCATCCTTTCAAGTGGGAAAAGGTGCCCCCAATATGTGAAAAAAAGCATTCAATAGGATACATGCTAACATGACACCCAGTGATGCAAAGCCAGATGATGCTGGAGATCCTTGGGAGAAGCAAGAGGACCACACAACACAAGTCACTCCCACTGTTCCAACTTCTCCTGGGTGGAGGGAACTTGGCAGGAGCCAAAAAACACAGTGAACAGGCTCTGTGCCTTGTGATCGACACAAACGAGTAGAAGGTGTGAGGTCACCAGAAACACTTGTTTTCTTCTTTGAACTCTGCTGTTGCCCAACAGCACCCAGCGATGGGCACTTGCTTCACAGACAGAGACACAACAGGAGAAAGCAGGGCTGCAATTTCAACACTTTATTGCCAATTATTCAAGTTTTTACTGCTGTTTACAAATGTTTTGTTTTTAAGGGACCTTTACAAGTCTGTCTTAACAATGTGACCCCTGGCCAGGTGCCTGTTTCACATGCCACCAGCCTCACCCTCAGGACTGAGTGGAGTGCACGCACATGGGCAGAGAATAGGGGTACAGGCTTCATCCCTGCAAGTCTTGTGATGCCTGCAAGCTAACAGGACAGCCATCAAATTCTTTACTTTCCTATTATATCCCAAGAGAGCATGTATAAAATCCTGTTAAAGTCCTAAGGTCCTCAGGGAGACACACTATACAAACTCCCTGACCCTGCACATGAAACACGACCTTTCCCCATTTGAGGATGGTTATGGCAGGCTGACTAGGTCGAGGAAAAGGTACGATGTGCGTGTTTTTCAGCATGGGTATCTTGTTGTCTCCTGGGTTCAGGCCTCTGGATCAGCTGCTTCTGCTGTGGCTGTCTCTCCCACCACGGTTACAGCTGGGACTTTGGCCTGTTGGCCAAGGGTTTGTTGGCAGGGAACTCAGGCCACCAAGTGGCACGCTCCAGGATCCCCTCCTGCTGCAGGATGGCTGTCCACAGGTTTTTATACAGCTGTAGGCAGAAGTAAAGGGCCATCACTAGCCAAGGATAAGTGGCCAGTGTGATAGCCTCCAGTTTGTGGGAACAGGAAATTCCCCACGATCACTTTTTAGGAAATGCTAAGATGATGCATGTTTAATTTATATAAGCCTTTTATGCTTTAGTAGGAAGTAATCAAGAAAATTTAATTATAAAGTGCCATGAAAGCATTTTTGATGGGAACCATCCCCTTGTGAGATGTTTCCTCCCTGGGAATGCTGTCTACAGTGACCACCCCTAATCCACACAGGTTCCTTGCCCCGACCCCTACCCTCACCTCCCACATTCGCCAGGACATGATCTGCCTTCTCTGAGACCTGTCCCCAGCTGCCCTCAGGATATACAAGCCAGGAAACTGGGGCAGGGTTGGGGACCTGGGTTTCCAGTGGCCCCACTAGAGTCTTAGCTGTTCTTAGCCACAGTTCCTCAGTGGAAAATAGGCAGGGTGGGTGCTATCTAGGGGGAAGGTACAGACCTGGCCAGATCCTACACCTGCAGGAGACATGGACACCTTGGGTGGAGTCAGCTAGGGCAAAGCCACAACAGAGCAAATGGCTCAGAGGGACCCATGGCACACAGTTGCCCTCCTGCACTGCAGACCTGGCCTGCTCCTCCATGGGGGGTGAACTTGGCCACAATTCACAATGCTGAGCACTGTGCTCTCTCAGATCCTCAGCTGAGTTTGCACATGGGAAGCCATGTCTTCCTGCGAGAGTGGGTCAGAGCACCCCTTGTGCAGTTAGCCACCCTACCAGGCAGTGCCTTTGGGCCACAGGCTGAGCTGCGTCACTCAGAGCCAGAAGTCCTTCTCCATCTAGGGATGGCTCCTCTCTACCTCCAGCAGTTCCTGACCAGAGGCCAGGTGCTGCAGTTCCTTCTGCAGGTGACAGGCCTCAGCATGCAGTATCTACAATGCAGGTCCTGCTGGCAGATGCCTGCGAGGTCTGGCTGCTTAAGGGTGGGGAGTCCAAGTGAGGCAAGCCCCACTGCCCAGTGTTCCCTCCATACCCAAAGTCCTTAGTCCATCAATTCTATCACCAGGTCCTAGACCTCTGCCCAGACTGGCTCTGCTGTGCATGGGCTACCTGGTAGACTTCTCTGCACCTTGGGCTCTTACAAAAATGATGTGATCACACAGTTGACCATCGGCCCTGCCTGCAGATGCTCCTCTTTGCCCAGCCACGGCTCATATTGTCTTCCTGGATGTCCACCCCAATGTATATGCAGCTTGAGTGCACCAATCTTAGGGTTCAGACTCCTGGGGCGGGCCCCTCACAGGCTTGTGAAGCCCTGAGTCTAATGCTGTTTGCAGACAGTAGGTTCCAGGCTCTCACTATTGCTCTCCACCTCACAGAAGGCCACCGTGGTCCTGGGGTGAGCAAGAGTTAAAACCATCCCCCAGTTCGCTACCATCAGACCTCAGCACATGGCTGGAACACCTTGCAAAGTCATGCTGCCAGAATAACAGAGGCATAACCCTGTGGGTAGCAAGGTACTGTGAAATGCCAGGCTGCCAGCATTTCCCTACACGAGCATCACCTTGTGCTAGGGTGTCACACAGGAAGCTACTTCTGAGCTGTCAGGGCCACCTGGCAGAAGAATGGGTGTTTGTGTGAGGGAGACAGAGATGGCAGGGCTCAGGGTAAGGTGAGTGAACAGAAGGGTATTCCAGACAGGGATGCAGCCTATGTGAGGGCCTTGTGATGGGAACCACCCTGTGTACTAGAACAGAGGGCAGAATGGGGCTGGGGTTGGAGGGTCAGAGCAGCACAGTATAAACCGACAGGAGAGAAGCAACAGAGGTAGGCACGGCAGGCAGGAGGGTGCAGCAGGGGCGGGAGAGTCCAGTTGCATCTTGGGTGCCTGGCTGCTGGCAGATGGGATGGCCCTGTGGACAGAGAGGCCCAAGCCCACTAACTGCCCCCACGGTTGGGATGACCAAAGGATAGTCAGCTAGGGTTAGAGGGCAGGCTAGAGGGAGAACTTGAAGATGCTCAAGGCTTTAAAGCAGAGAAAGCAGATGGGGTCCATTCTGATCTGAAGGGTCAGGGCCAGGATGGCTAATGGTGTCTATGATTGCGCTGCAGGGCCTATGTGGAGAGCAGGCAGGGAGGGTGAGGAGGCTGGGATCTTGGTCCTCACAGAGGACTATATGTCACCTCAGGGCAACAGTGCAGTTTCCTTGTTCCATAGGGTAAAGGGCCAGCAGGCATAGGTACCCAAGACTGCAGAGCTGGAGTGGCAAAGAGCTGTGACACCACCTGATTTCTCTTGTCCCCAGGAAGCCCCCTGTGAAAGACAACTTCCAGGGAGGCACCCAAGACTGTTCACTACCTTAGGACCCTCTGACTCCGGTCAAGCCTCAGCGGCGACAGGGGTCACTCCCCTTACCTCACCATCAGCTCTGCCAATTGGGGAGCTCAGAATAAAGTCAGGAGGGGCGATCACATCCACCAGAGCCACCGCATCGTCTTTCAGCTGTTGGGAAACAAAGTTTGTCCACTTGGCGACGCTCTACAGTCTCCAGGGCAACAGTGGAGTAACAGAAGCACGCAGCCGGTTGCTATAGAGCCCTTTGAAACTTGAGCAGGCGCACAGAGCTCTGAGGCCTCACCAGTCTGGGTTATGGACTCCCTGGGTGTGTGTTTGCATTTTTCTACCATGTCACCATCCACTCAGGACAGCCAGCATTTGCTATTGCAGTAGGGCTGCGCAGCTGGCAGAGGTGACGAGTACAGCTTGTTAGCGTGTCCCGAGGCTCATCCCCAGCCTATGGCCAAGCTGACAACTGCTATTCTGACGCAGGAAAGGAAGTCCAGAAGCCAGAAGGGCAAAAAGTGCTCCTGAGCTCCTGTGAAAGCTATCACGCTTGTAGCTGAGGTTCTGTGACCCCTGCTTCCTCACACAGAAGATTATTAAGCCCCACAGAGCAATCTGCTAAGGAGACGCCCAAGGATTTTCTGGAAATGCAAGCATTTTTTTTTCTTCAGATAACTCCTGCCAAGCACACTGAAGTTTAAGTTAACATCTAGGTGGTGGGAGAGGGCGGGCAGATAGCCTCAGGATAACAGTGGGGGCTGCGCAGTGTGACAAAGGTGGCGGGACTCACCTGCACACACAGGGCCAAGATGGCATCCTGCATTGCTCTTCCTGCTTGTTCACCAGCAAGGTAGCCACCTGCAAGCACAACCTTGTCACATACCCCTCAGCCCTGTGACCACGGCACATCAGAAGTGGCTTTCCCACTCAGTGCCATTAGGCCTTTGGGACAGAGGTGTCAGGGTATCACAGCACTGACCAGCCTACTGTGATGTCTTGGCAGAAACGTGCTGGCTCAGGGCCAGTTCTGAGGTTCCTTGTCCCTGGGCATGTGTCAGTCCTGGCTAAGAAGCTGTGAGGGAGGCAGGGCCCTGAGGCTTGGGACTGGGCAGAATGCTACCACAGGAGGAACAAAGGGTACACAGGTAGGCAGGTGTCAGCATCAGACTACACAGGTGCCCAGAGACTGTGAGGAGCTGGCATCCAAGAGGGGTCATGGAGCTCTGGTGTGTGGGGCATACAGGCTTCTGAAGCCACCAGGGTTCAGAGTAGGAGACCCTGCCCCTTGATGCCACCTCAAGCCCACAGCAGCCTTCCTGTAGAATCTCAACAGTGGCCTGGGCAACTGGGAATGTGCGGGTGACAGGAGCTACTTCTAGGATGCTTCTCACTGAAGAGGAAGGTACCTAGTCACTAGGCTGTCTCGGCTGAGGTCTAAGTTCCAGTCTCACCTTGGTAGAGCAGGGCCATGTGCTGGCTCAGGGACCACAGGCCGTAGAGTGTGCTGAGCCGCCTAAGTACAGGCTGCAGAGACAGAGGCACGCTGGAGCTGTGTGTGTGATCGTGGAATTGCTGTACCACGACGAATTCCAGGAAGACGAGGGCCAGGGGCTGGCAGTAGTACACCTGCAAACAGAAAAGGTGCCTGGTGTCCTGGTGTGTGTTGGAGGCAGGCGTCACTACAGCTGTACAGCTGGATCTCGTATGAGGAGGACTACACAGAACTGCAGACTGAAGTCCATGTCTGAGCACGCATCATAGGTCAGTACTGTGAAGCCAAGCAGCACGGGGACACAGCGTGGTGTGTGCATGCACACACATGTGCACACACGTGTGCGCACACACACACCTCCAAGTGAAGCTAAGCCCTACGGAGGGAAGGCTGTAACATTTACATACTCCAAGACAGCCCACTTTTACTTGGCCCCATGCTTAGCTCTCAAGAGAAAAGAGGTCAAACAGGCTGTCACTATAGAACTGTGGTGGCAGCAAGCAGTTCCAGGGCATAGGACCTGTCTGTCCTCCTGGGTGACTAGGGAGGGTGGACGAGCACAGGTTATACTAGACAGGACTAACATCGCACTGTTCAACGGGGTTTCTGAAGCGCAGTCCCCCTGTTCCTATACTGCCTGCGAGATTGGTGAGCAGACCCAGGCCCGGTGGGATCCCCTCTCTAGCCACAGACTGATCACCTCCTTAGGGAGACTAGCCACCAAAGACCCCTTGGGTGGCCTTCTCTGATAACCGATTGCTGATGACTGTCGGCACATCTTTCCCTGCCCCCAGTGCACTGCCTCACCACAACTTTTAAATCCACAGAGGATTTCAACCCATACAGGTGCTGCCTATGAACCCAAGCATAGGCTGCTTCTGGGGGGCGGGGGACACCGAGCCAGGTGGCCAGAGAGCAGGAGGTACTGCGGCCCTCCCCAACTGAAGGTGATGGCTGAGATATGCTGAGCAGAAGGTGGGGAGGGGTGAAGGGAGGGCTGTGGAGGCGCTGCCCCATGGAGAAGCCTTACCATGGGCCCAAGTTCTTCCACCCCACCCTCCACTCCGGCTGTTGCTGTTCTGGCTTCCAGCAGCCACCATGTGGCCCTGTAAACGCAGCACCCTTCCTCTCTCCCATAGGCAGCAAGGCTGCTATCTTTACAGAGTGCAAGGGTGGAGCCTACAACCGCAGGGACACTGACTTCTCACGCCAGAGCAGTCGCAGATGCAAACGGTGACACAAACCTACCTGACTGTTGTTTCTTGCTTCAAAGTCACTGCCTCTTGACTTTTTCTCTTGAGAGAATTTCTGATAACTCCCATGGAGCAGGTAGCAGACAAGCCAGTGGTACGCTGCCAGGGGGGCTGCAGAGGAGACACAAGAAACAAGTGGGAGCATCTGTCACCACGCCTGTCACCCCGGGCAGACTGCGCTGCTGGCCATGTGTACCCAGTGGTCTTCATGAGGCCAATAAAGGATGGGCGGTTTTGCAGACAGGGAAACCCAGTCACTGAGGGCAACTGCCAGAGGCCCTTTACCAGTGGAGTTGACAGGGTGGATGTGTCTGACAGCATTTCCTTACTGCCATACAGATCACAGGACCACTCAGTCTGTATGGGCATCAGAGTGCCCAGTTGCCAAGGACGGACAGGGCTGAGAGGGCGGGCACCTGTATTCCCATCCTCACCAGCCAGCGAGCTGTAAGTTGGCACTTGCCCTGCCAAGGCCTCAGTCTGGCATGCTGCTCCTTACAAGCTCCCACTGGCAGCAGAAAGTCAGTTACAGAGGGGAGGCCCAGGGTGGGTTTCTGGGATCTGGCTGCAACCTCAGCCAAAAGGCAGAGAGGCAGAAGGGGGGGGTTCATCCTTCCTGCCATACCTGAGCTGACTTCCCACACTACTCAGGACATAGGCACTGGTGAGCGAGGACACACAGCCTTGGATGGGAAATAGGTTCGGACGACATGGCAGGGTGCTCTCCACACCCCACACCCCACGGGGAAAAAGGCCCAGGCACCTGGTTCAAAGGACCTGCAGATTTCGGGGACCAGGGAGCAAGGGGACCTCTTCTAGGCAGCTAGTCATGGCTCAGAGCTCCTGGGGAGGAATCAGGGGGTCTGGCCACATTAGGTTTGGGTGCATTTCCTGTTCCCAGGAAAATGATGCATAGAGTATCTGGCTGTGATAGCCTCGTGGCTAATAGAGTGAGGCCACCCTGGGTTAGGGCAGGCCTCAACTCCAATAACAAGGGTCCTTATGCAGAGACAAAGGACATCCTGCACCAACAGAGGCAGAGGGTAGAGTGTCACAGTTACAAACCAAGGGTGCCTGGAGCTCCCAGGATCAGGGAGAAGCAAGGAAGGACCTACTTTTACACTGTGAGACAATAGATGTTTGGTCCTCTCAGTACCCAGACAGCCCTAGAACAAGATCCAGGCTTCAAGGATGGTTATCCTTGAACCTTAATATTGCCCTTAGCACGTCAAAAACCTGGAGTCAAATTCTGGAGGTCACAGCCAAAGCTAGGATACTGCCCATCTATTCTTAGCTCATGTGGCTCACTGCTCCCTAACTCCTCCAAAGGACCAATTGATGGGGAGCAGGAAATGTGGGTGTCGCACAGACCTTTCCAAGCTTTATGGACAGCAACGAAACCGAGGAAAGACTGCAAGCCAGAAAAGCACCTGCGCCCATCAGTGGTCATCCCAGCATAAGCACCACTGTCCCTCCCTGTGGCCAGGTGCATTCCTGGGGCGATGACAGGAAGAGCGGGGCAATGGAGCAGAGAATGTTAGTACCTGCTGAGTCCAACCAGTCAGCTTTGCTGGAGCCCGTGAACTTCCGGCCCAAGATTTCAGGATAGGCTTCCAGGAAGTCCACTATCTTGAGAGGGCGTGTGTATGGAGTTCCATCTAGGACACACACTTCTGTGACTTAGGAGAAAGACATGGAAGCCCCCCACCCCACCACAAAGCCTGGCAGCTAGCTCAGCCACCTCTGGCTAGATGCCTCTATCTGTCTGCTCGCAAGTTCCTGTGCCACCAGGTGATGGCCTTTATTCACCCTGCACATGGCCCACCTTTGCTTTAGCTTTATATTTTTGAGATGTGTCTTTTTGGGGGGGTTTGGTTTGGGGAGACAAGGTTTCTCTGTGTAGCATTGGCTGTCCTGGAACTCGCTCTGAGGACCAGGCTGGCCTCGAACTCACAGAGATCCGTTTTCTCTGCCTCCCAAGCGCGGGGATTGAAGGCATGCACCACCACCACCCGATGAGACAATGTCTTGCCTCCAACTTGAGCTGTTCCTTACTGGCCAGAGTACTCAGACTATGGGACTGTGCCACCATGCCTGGCCTGAGGACACAGCCTGACAGAAGCTTGGAATCCCCAGAGAATGAGAGAGTACAGAGTACTGCACCGCATGAGCTCAGCCTCCCAGAGGTGCCTACCTTGGAGCTTGTGCTCCAGGAAGCTGAGCAGGTAGCTGCTGGTTTGCTGTAGCAGGACATTGTTGTCACCTTCATAGGTGCAGTTTGGATCATTGTCGTTTCTGAGGTCACCAAGCCTATTTACTGCAAAAATACCACAGTGTCACTTAAGATGCTCTGAGAAGTGCCCCCCACACATACACAAGCCCACCCAGCCAGGGGCAGGAAGTGCTCGCCTCCCTGCCCCTTGGTCCACATCTGCTGGCTTTGCCCCAGTTGTTCCCCATCCTCAGGGAATAAAAGTCACCTCCGGAAGGCTGTGGGATGGCAGAAGAATACTCAGCACATGGTTGGAGGCTATGAGAACCTAGGACTGTCACCTTCCTGCCTGTTGGTATTACCTGAAGAATCACCTAGCAGAGCTTCTCCAGTGTGGGGACCACTCCAGAGACAGGATGTGGGGTTACTCTTCTATAGCTAAATGAAGCCTTAAAAAGCCAATTTCCAACCTGAGATTGCTCCCACCCTCACACCTTCTCTGCTATGCGAACAGTCGGGGCCTGCATGCACTTCATGAGATGTGCTTTGCCCAGGGTCTGCCTGAGGCAAGTTGTCCAGAACCAGCCTCTCAGCCCTTCCTCTCTGATGGAAAACATTCCCTGTGAGGTAGATGGAGGAGCAGCCCAGCCCCTCCATGCTCTAACTAACCCACTAGGTAAAATGCCTGGGGGAGACCTCCTGGGGAACCAGACAGTTGGCATGTAACCTTGATATGGCTCTGGTCCCTGCATCCTGACTGGTAAGTCATGAGCCATGAGTCAGTCACGTTTGCATCTATGGTACTTCGAGATGTAATTTCCTTATTTATTTAAAACCAGAACAAAGCTAAACTATTTATATGTTTTTGTGAGTTATAGAAACAAATAAAAGCCCTACCAAGGACACTGCAGAAAAGATAAAAACATAATCGCAAATAATTGAGACATGGCCTTTGCGAGCTGGTGCCAGGGAGAGACGGCATGAGGGGAGGGAGTGGAGGCTAGACCAGAACATGCTGAGCTGCAGGGACAGGCTAGCAGGAACATGAGATCCAGAGTATTACAGGAGCATCACCAGCTCCACAGCAGCCTACGTCACCTCTCGGGCCACTGAAGGGTTGGCAGGTCTGCGCTGTCGGCAGCAGCAGTGGCTGTCCTTAAGCAGGCAGCCACTGTCAGTCATTTCTGATGTGACATCAGTGGCAGAGCATGGAGGTCAGAGTAACCATGCTAACTCAGTGGTAGGGAAGTATTACGAGCCACGTCTCTACTACAGTAAAGTTAGGACTGTATACCACAGTGCTATAGGTCAGGTTCTCTAACCATTTATAGGCACTGACTTATTGGAAGAACCTATAGGCTGTGTGTATAAGTCCACCATCTTCTAATAAGAAAATTGAGACATAAGAGTAACCTGTCCAGTTACCATGGAGACCACACCAGGCTTTGACTGGACCAGCTGGTGGTTCACCTGCAGTCACATACTAGCTGCTTGCATGATGTGAACCTCGGCATCAGTAAGGCTCAACTTTCCAGGTTTCAGAACTACATTAAACCAGGCTGGTTCCCTACTGAGTTATCAGCCAAATGTCGCACTGAAAAAAAACCTGCTAATTCCGCACAGCTGCATGCTGGGATCACACGTTTCATACTTCTTTACCATCCCCAATTGTGACCAAGAAGCATGAAGCATCAGAAAGTGGGATCTGCTAGGGCAGGGGTTGGTGCACTTGCACTGTGATAGACCAGCAAGTAAATGTTTCAGATCTCTGTCATGAGGACTTGGCATTGCCACTGCAGTGTGGAAACAGCCAGAGAAAGTGTATGAGTGGGTGTGGCTCTGAGAGTAAGGGTGTGTATGAGTAGGTATGGCTGTATTCCAAAAACATCTTACCAGAAAAACAGGCTACACTTCGTGGAACCCTGACCTAGCAGCCTATGGGAGGGCTGAGGATAAAAAGCTGCTCCAAACTAACCCAAACTTACTGGCCAGATAGCCGTGACCCCCACATGCCTCACGACACTCCTGGATCCCCCGTTGGGCTGTCCACGAGGCTAGGGGCTTGCCAGCCGATGACAGTATGTGGATCTCATGTCCAAGTTCTGCCTGTGGGAGAGAACCCAGTGAGGAGAGGTGAAGACAGACTCTGACAAGGCCAGTCAGGCCCTAGCTTCAACACTAGTGTCAAAGAAAGGAAACCCAGCCATGACGAAGAGGGGTTAGGGAGCACTTGAGAGCACAGGCAAGATGGGCTCCATTGTACAGGTTCACAGCAGGAAAACAAGCACACCACGCCACAGCTGTGTATGGAAATACATCTCAAGGGCAGCAGATCCACTACAGACCACTGGAGCATGCCTATTAGACGCGGCTCCTACAAAGTTAATGGATGCATACTGAACATGACCATCTGCAGAGAGGGCCACCAATCAGGGACAGAGATGGGCACAACACTGCACAAACAGTGCGGCCCTCTGAGGAGAGGGAGGCCTAGGACGGTGGTTAGGCAGATGTTTGGTGATGGCAATCTGCTTCACAAACATCCTCATTTCTACTTCACCAAATGCAGTGCCCACTACACAAAATGATCCATTTGCTCAGGGGTGTCCGTCTCAGCTACGGACAGTTTCAGTTGCCACTGTGCCTGGATGGGTTTAATCACAGGCTTTCAGAAGGAAAACAAACAGGAGAACAGTGTCAGCAGGCAGGTTCAGACTCACTAGGGGAAGCATGATTGGCCCCTTCATGCCAGCAGCACCCCTCAGTGGCCTGTTCCCTTCCAGGGAACCATACCAGTCTGTGAAGTGCCCCAAGCTCTCACTCCGGGTCTGTGCTGAGCATCCCAATGCCACTCATGACAGGCTGTTTAGGATAAAGTATGTACCCACAGTCTGCAGCACTTCTAATCTGCTCCTAGACCAATGTCTTTTGATTCACATCTGATTTCCACTCAGGGGGCAGCACAAGGAGGAGCCAAACACCAACCCACAGGATGCCAACAGAGAAGCCGGCAATGGACTTCCCCGTGTCGAGCAGCTGACCCAGTGGGGTTGCAAGCTCACTTCTGGCAAAAATCCTGGGCTGTCAACTCAGAGAGAGTGGATTCAGACCTCCATACAGTTGTTTATGAAACGACAAGAGCCGAGACGTCCTCTGAGGGTGGCGATACAGAGTGTGAAAACCACTCTGCTCTCAAAAGAAGCTGTGAGTTCTGCTCTGCCAGCACCCATCTCTAAGAAATGGGGTGATGGATGGAGCCTAAACTGCAAGTCACTGGGCAAGCTAAACCCCAAGCTGATGGGGCAGCTGAAGGGACTCACACAGGCTCTGTTTGTACAGCCAGCTGCTTTTGTTTGGCCCCAGTGCTGAAACGGGGCTGCCCAATCTTGGCAACAGCAAACCAGATGTCTTACCTGCTTGGCACTGTATTCTCCCTGGAGCAGGTCTGTCTGTAGCTCTATCAGGTATGAGAAGATTGTCTTAGAGAAGAGGTCCAAGGCAAAGGCAGCTGCCAGGTATGGAAGTAGGCGCCATTGCTGAGGGAAACAGACACGTGGCAGGTACTCAGAGAGGTTGGCCCAGTCAGCCAGCCTACCAATGACCCTGGGAACCCGGAGTCAGCTTCCTTAGAAATGAAAGAAACCTGTTGCTGGTGCCAGTTCAGTCTAAGACAGGCACCAAGTTTTATGCTTATTTTATGTGTGCGGATGTTTTGCCTGCATGTCCTACATAGATGCACCTCATGTGTACCTGGTACCCAAGAAGGGCAGAAAAAGTTGTCAGATTCCCCAGAAGCTGGAGTTACAGATGGTTGTGAGCCACCATATGGGTGCTGAGAATCAAACCCAGGTCCTCTGGAAGAGCAGCAAGTGCTTTAAGTCACCAAGCCTTCTCTTCAGCCCTGGCATCATACTCCTTGAATCCATGAAAGGTGATCAGTCATGCTGGGATGGGAGACTTGCACACCAGCATCTGACACACACAGCATATACCCACTGCCGGACAGACAAATGACAGATGAATGGATTGGAGGGGACAGGTGGAGCCTAGAAGGGACCCAGTGAGCTACTGTCATGGCTGTCCCATGTGTGCAAAGTGTCAGACAGTGTGCCAGTTGTTTCCATGTGCCAACTCTACAGCATTCTGCAGTTCCAGCGAGGACCTGGGTTAGAGCTCCTTAGCCGCTAGGCTTCCCAGAGTAGTCAATACATCGTTGCAATGAGAACAAGGATGCCAGCACAGTAGGGTATATGAGCCACCCAGGCAGGGTGGAACTTTTTATTTTTAATATTTAGTTCCTAAACAGCTTGTTACCAACATAAGAGGGAAGCAAAGAGAACGGGCAATTCTGTCTCACTTCCTCAGACTGTCACTCAAACACCTACTTTAATGCAGCTCTCGGCACAAGACCTAAGCCAGATATTTAGCAACCAGGTCACCTACCTGACCCTTGTCCCCGTAAAGTGAGGCTATGACTGCCCCTCTGCCTACAAAGGGCCCCTAAGCAGGACATGCAGTGGGGATCACAGGAGGTAGCTGTAATGCACCCCTTTCCACTTGTGGCCTTTGTGCCTTGCCCCAATGCTGCCTCTGAGGATGCAATGCTGGGTACCACTTCTATTGCTTTAAATGCCAGAGTGTTTAAAGCTCACCTGCTGCTCCCAGAAATGACTTCCTTGGGGTCATTTCTTAGGGATCGGACAGATGAGTCAAAGAATGTAGCCAGACCCAGGACAGCGTCACCTGCCCAAGCAGGGTATCTCATCTGCGCCTTCAGCAGACTTGTACCTGTCACCATAGACCTTGGCTCTCCTCTGTCCATCCTTTTGAGCATACATATGCTTTTTTAACTAAAAGCCACCCCAAGGCTCTGGTGCCTGGCAGGTGCATCTTGCTCACTGTCCTATTCTTAGGGTGGTGCCTGAGGCCAAGAAGAGCAGAAAGCAGGGAATGGTGCAGGTGGCCAGTACCTGCAGTGGGTAATCAAGGACGGGAATTTCTTTCTCGTCTGTGGGTCCGAACTGGCGCCGTGTGGCTGAGAATCGGAGCGCTATGGACACTGCCAGTTTCAGGTTGGTCGCAGAGAAGCCGATAATGGTGACGCGTCCTGAGGACAGGGTGCCCAAGGATGCTCTGAAACGCTGCTGGCCATTCTGGGGAAGAAAAGCAGTGTCACATGTCAGCCAGACATTGTGCAGCCTCAGAGAACGTCCCAAAGACGAAGGTGTATCCCAGATGCACTGTGAGGAGAGGAGAGGGCTCCCAGCTTGCCCAGGGAGGGAGCTCTGAGGAGAGGAGCACTGTGACTGAGCTGTGAACTGTCCACCTGAGGGCACTGTGGCCTGCCTTTTCCTGCATGGGCACAGAATGCACGTGGCCCAGCATGGGGCTCTACGTCCACCAGGCACTCTGCTGGTGCAATGGCTCCTGGGGCCCACTGTTCCAGCCTCACTGTCAACAGCACAGCTGTCCTGCTCTTCACTGTTTGGCAAGAGCTGTGCTCAGGTCCCTCGGCAATACTGTGGGACAGCCTGATGTCCTTGCCCCCTATCCCCTGCTGCCGCTCTGAGGTTACTGTTTGGGTCCTTCTTCCAAAACAGTGTATTGTGTTTATGACAGTCTCCCAAAACAGAACATCTTTTCCTTGATTTTCCTCTTTGTAACAACACAGATCCTTTTCAACAGTCTCTCTTTCTCCAGCTGGGGACATTTATCTGTCACCTCTCTGAACCCTACTGTGGTAGGCAGGACATTCACCTTACCAGGACCTTCCACTGCCTTCTTTCTTCCAGGTCTTTCACATCATGGTAAATTTTAATTGATTGTTTTCCTATTATTCTGTGTCTTACGTGGCTTCTTGGCTCACAGGGTTAATTTCTCTCGAGTAACTTTTCTGTATTCATTCTTGCTTTTCCACCAGGCAAGGGGTGAGAGTTGTCTGAGGAATGTCCTTCCTGGGAATATCCCCCTGGGACATCTCCTCCTGGAGTTCTGTTCTCAGGGTCAACCACCTGCCTGTGTGCTCACCACTCCCCAGAGCTGTGCTGTGGGGTACCCCATGGGCTCATCTCTACCCATATAGCCTGACCACTCTCGGTTATCACCACATCTGGTTACCCCATCTGTAGACAGCTTTTCAAGTGACCCTCCTTGCTGCTATTAGTAAAAATGACCCCCATAGGCTCATTTGTTTGAACATTGTCAGTGAACTGTTTGGAAAGGATGGCCTTGTTGGAAGAGGTATGTCACACTGAGGGGGCAGGCTTTGGGTTTCAAAACACTCACACCATTCTTGGTGTGTCTCTCCCTGTCTTGTGAATCAAAATGTAAGCTCTCAGCTGTTCCTGCTGCCATGCCTTTGCTCAGCCACACAGACTCTAACCTTTTGAAGCCACGTGTTCTGAATGAAACACTCTTTTTATAAGTTACCTTGGCCACAGTGATTAATCACAACAATAATAACCAAGACATCTATATGATCTGGAAGAGCAGTCCCCTACCCAAGCAGACATGGATACCTAGGTATAGCCAGAAAATGCTGCCAGATCCCGCCCACCCCCACCCACCAACACTGTGGCTAAGCTCCTTCTCTGTTGAGGGCACCAAACTCAACAAAGACTGGTTGGTGTGTGAGTACCTAGGACCACCTGCTCCTGGGGTGATTTCCAACACACAGGGACAGACACTTGAGAAATTCTGTCCACAGATACCAACAGCCCACTGGTACCTTAAAGGGGGTGCTGTAGGTGCCCTCGGAGGTGACATTCCCAGTCCAGTCCAGGAGGTTCTGGCGAGGAATCCGAACTTTGTGGAACATGGCAAATCTGTGCAGGGGAAAAGGTGGGCTTCCATCATGCAAGTCCCACAAGAGCATGTCACATGGTTCCTGGGCTTTCCTCCTCTCCCCAAGAGCAGCTGAAGGTAACATCACCCCCAAAGACAAGGTGCATGTGTAATGGGACCATGTGTGGACCATCACGGCTGAGCTCTTTATTCCCCAGGATGGAGGTGTTCCCATGTCACTGGAAAAGAGAAGCTCTACGCCCACTACCCACTTGTGCACAGCAGCGGCCACACACCCCTGGCAGGGGGACTGACATCGCTGGACCTCAGACTTCAACCTCAAATCAGAATTCCCAGTACAGAGAGATAAAACCAGCAGATGGTGGTTTAAAAATGCTAAATGAAGCCAAAGAGCCTACAGCCCAGTCCACTGATTGGAAACAGTGGTCTGCTTCCCCTGAGCAGCTAGGAAGAGGGTCCACCAGGCGTTGCTAGGGACACCGGGCACTGACAACCCAAGACATTTGTAGTGGTTTAAGGAAAAAGTTTGTGCAAAGCTACAAATCTATGTCAACTGCAAAATAAAACACACTTGAAAACCTCAGTGGTTCCTATAGCAGCAAGTCTGGTGGCTGAGATGCTATACATACACAGAGGACCTCATTGGTCACTGGCAACCATCTGTGATGACAGGAGGCAGCCTGGGGATCCTCACCCGCATCCAACCTCCTTTAGCCCCTGGCTGGAGGCAGCCTCCCTCCACCTGAGTTGCCCTCATTGAACAGCAGGCAAAAACAAAGTATTTCAAAAAGGACACACCCTACTCAAGACCACCACACTTGTTACAGTTCCACCTGACCCAGCTCTCTGCTGGCCTGTGGCCCTCCGGCCTCTTCCCTGAGAACCATGGGTCTCCCTCTGAGGGAAGCAAGCTGCCATCTCCTCTAGGAAGTCAACACGATTTCCCACCCATTCTGCAGAAATCACAAGGCAGACCCTCATCTCCAGGACACCAATGGGTAGTCCTATTCAGAGTGATTACTCTGTTGTCCCTGTTCCCCACTGAGATGGTCTTCTGCAGCAGATTCTTGGAGCAGTTATGTTTTTACAAGTCCACAGTACCTGGCCCCTACCAGGAACTTAGTGAAAAGGAACAGAGGTGCTGGGGTAGGAGGGAATCCTCCAAGGTGAAGGAGCCCCAAAGACCATGTCCCAGGAAGACACAGAAGCCCTTCCCAGTACCCACAGGACAGAGCTAAGAAGACCCCTTGGGTGACAGACTTGGATAGAGTGCACCCAGCTAACAGAGTGCGCTGTGTCTGGCAACCACCTGGCCCGCGCCCAGCCTGCAAGCCACACACAATGCCCCATTTTTAAGAAAACCCAGCCTGAGTGCCAAGCCCGAGGTGCTCCATCTGTTTACGTGAAAGCCAAGGAATGCTTTCCAAGTCCAATGTTGTCAACGGAACACGCTTTTTAAGGAGTGGAAAATCTTCCCCCTTTCTGCCACAGAGGTAGAACGAGTCTGGACACACTGGTGCTTGTGAAGTTCCCACTCTAGTATCAGAAAATCTCACACATGCTCTTCGGGTCACTTTTCTATCCACAGAAATGGTCAAATGGGTCCATCTGGTAGGTGACGGGCACACCATGATCATGGTCTCCAGAGGGCAGAGGATATGTGTGCAGCAGAGTGTGACAGCGTGACACAGAGGGTGTGGGGCACAAGGCACGCATGTGCATGTATGTGTGGTATGGGATGGGTGTGCAACATGGGGGATGGGAAGGTCAAGCAGGTGTGTGTGTGTGTGTGTGTGTGTGTATGGGGGCCACGGAGGCTTAGTGTGTGTGAGAGTGTGAGAACAGCAGGACGGTGACACGGGACACCTTTGTGACCTAAGGCCAGTGTTACAAGGAAAGATGAGTGGGGGCTAGCGAGAGTGTTGTAAGCACGTAACGCAGGACACGCATATAACATGGGGCATGTGGGATGAGTGTGGCAGGCATGCCAGAAGGGTGTAGAGAGTGTGTGTGTGTCATATAACTTCAGCCCTGGGTGCCCTGCTGAAAATCCCAGCAACTTCCTTCTCTGGGACACCCTCGAGAAGACCAGTGCAGCCCCACCTGGAACAGATCCTCATCCAGGGCTCCTCAGCCTCTTCAGGGAGGATTCCCCAGGCCCCAAGGCCTGGCCTCATTATGATAACTACTGTGGGCACCTTGGGGGTTGGGCTCGGTGTCAGCTGGAAAGATTCTTGCCTTTAGAAGGTTTGATTGAAAGTGCTCCAGGCAGCTGATGCTGCTCTGGATTCCTAAGACAGTCCTGACACCTTCGGGGAATCTCACGAAAAGACAAAAGTTTACTTAGAAATGGACCCCAGTTTAAAAGCAGCAGTACAATTAAGAAAGAAAGGAAAGAAGGAAGGAAGGAAGGAAAGAAGGAAGGAAGGAAGGAAGGAA
>LOJH01001763.1:29539-44562 GCA_001685095.1 Ellobius talpinus
TATATATATATGGCTGGTGCCAGTTTCCAGTTCATCTGGAAAAAATTCCAAAGTGAAAAGCAAAAATACCTAAGGCCATGCTTAACTCATAAATATTAATTGTGCAAATTCACCTATCCATTTCCCATGGTATGTGCAAGACTGTCAATCCTGCAGGGCAGCATGGACTGTGCCCTCTATACAGGCGCTCTGCAGAAGAGGGATGGTGAGGTTCCCTGAGTGCAGATGCTCTGCTGGAGGGGGATGCTGAGATGCAGCCAAGGTGACCTGAGTACAGAGGAGCTGCTGGAGGGGGATGGTGACTTACCACTGAGCTTCTCTTACAACAGTTGTTGATTTTGATTTTTGAGACAGAATCTACTCCATAGGCCAGATCTGCCTCGGTCTCCTGAGTGCTATTGATGTGTGACATGGCAACAGGCTGCCGGGCGCTTAGCACCACTCAGAGACTCCAGCAGCGTTGCAGCCCTGTGGTCTAAAACTGAGGCATGCTACAGGAAGCCAGTGCCAGCACAAGCGTCTTTCACAGGAGTACAAGTCTGTGCTTGACAGCACCATACCCATGGCTGCAGGTAACTGTCTACCTGGGGACAGCCCCACCCAAGTCTTACCTGCACCAGGAAGGAATGCAATCCGTGACACCGGCCATCTGGCATGTGAAGCTGAGCAAACACCACCGCATGAGTTGCTGTCTTGCCCATGTTGCCCACCCAAAATTTGGCAGCCTCGAAATCCGGGGAATGTAAGATGAACTCCTGTGAAGGGAGATGGCGGCTTTGTAATCAGCAACCGAGACCAGAGAATGGCTTGTCCTCGCAGCAGGCTGACACCTAGGCTCCAAGCCTCTGAGCCAACAGTAAGAATGGACTCATTTTCTTTCCTTTGTGGGCCAAGCTGACTTTATTTTTGTCCCAGGGTCACCTTACAGAGGAAATGGAAAATGAGGCTTGGTCTCTCACACGATGAACTGCTGGCTGGCACTTGCCCGCAGAGGCCGACACTGGCCATATTCTGCCAGCAGAGGTGTGCCACATTCCCTCCTGACTTTCCCTTTGTTGCTTTGACTATGGGCACCTACAAAGAGCATCAGCCCTTGGAAAGGAACTTTGGGAATGGACAAGGGAGACATAAACTGGTGCATGAGCTGGGGCCACATGTCCCTGGCATGAATGTGAGGCAACTTCTGGTTCTGTTGAGTCAGTGATTGCCCCACAGCCTAAGGTATGGCCCCGGGGTCCTTTGCTACCATTCAGCACAGGCTTCCCATCCACAGAACTCCCACTGAACCCACAGGCACCAGAGTACAGTGGGAGCAGACAAGGCCAAGAAAGCAGAAAAACCAAGAGCAGGTCAAGAAGCAGGCAAGAAACCATGGGGGCCTATGTGCTGGCAGGTATGACAAGCTGCATGGTGGTCCTTTCCTTGCTTGTCCCTGCCCTGGCAGGGCTATACATGGTACGATCCATCCCATTCCATCACACAGCAGTTCAGGCTGGAGCCCACAATCAGCCATGTGGACGAATGGGCAGTGAGCAAGAGCTGAACACTGAGCTTCATTTTCTGCATGCGGACCCTCTCGATCACACCCAGCTAATGGAGAGGGGCGAGGCTCCCAACAGCACACAAAGGAAGGTGGCAGCACAGCACGATCCTCAGACAAGGGGAGAAGGGGGCTTCCACACCCCATTCGGCACTGACCATCCGCGACATTAGAGAGCCATGTCCCTCCCACCCTACATACTAGGAGCTCCTAGAAAGCCAGGAATGGCCTGTCCTCACAGTGTCTCCCTGCAGAAGGCAGTGTCCACAAAGAACAGTGCCCAGCAATGGTCAGCAAGGGTATCACACGGAGGCTGGAAATGTGGCAAGTAGCTAAGATCTAGACAGCAATGGGCAGAGAAGGCTGCTCAGCCACCAAAAGCCCTGTGAGCATGCAGGCAAGGCAGGTCCCAGGGTTGAGGCTGGAAAGAACCACTCTTCTTTAGAACACTTCACAGAGCAGAAGTATCTGACGTTCGATGTGTCCCCATTCACTCGGCATGGAAGGCAAAGGCTTCATGCCTCAGCACAAGGCATGCTCTCAGAGGCATCCGACAGAGACCTCTACTGAGAGTGGGTAAGGGGGCAACACTCTTGATTAATTATTCTTCACTCACAACATTTCATGTGCTCCACAGTGTTGGGGGGAATCCAGAACCTACCTGGGTGGCAGGATCGTAGTGAGCTGTCGTCCGCATGGCCTTGGTGTTACTCCCATGACTCAGTTCAGTCAGAGCAAAACAGCCAAAAATCTGAACATTAAAGCACAAAGTGACGCCAGGTGAGAGATGCGTTCCTGTGTGTAGTCCTGCAGGGATCTTTCCACCATGATCCCTGGAAGACCAAAGCCAGGAGCCCAGGCACACTTCTCCCTGCCTCCGCAGGCAGACGGTGGCACGACTGAGCTATCCTGTACACTGCATACCATTCCCATCTGCTGGCAGCAGCCTGGGTTGGGAATAGGCTGCGAAGACTTTTACAGCCAGAGGAGGCCACGGGGGCATTCAGGCAGGCAGTAGAGCTAAGTCCACAACCAGACAGAGAGGGCAAGGCAGAGCGCCAGCCTGAGAGGACTTAGAAAAGCAGGGCCTGGCCTCCCAGGGCTCTCCTGTGGCCTGCCTGTCCACGGGTAAGTATGGTGATGGCGCTGGTCACAGCTCACTGTGGCTGACTCACCTCCAGGTTATACATCTTTTCAAAGTACTTGAAGCGCAGCTCAGGAGAATTCAACAGTGCGGATCCAAACACCTGAAATGTAACACAGATGGGGGTGGGGGTGTGGGCGGGTGCAGCCGCTCCTGGCTCAGGGCAGACACACTTCACACCTCATCTCTTCCTACTGAACTACTAAATGAATATATTTTATTCAAGAACCCATGGGTGTAAATTTGCACCAAAAGCCAAAAATCTGATCTTGTCACTGACTCTAAGTTCTAAATATTTTTGGAGCCAGGTGGCTGTGGTTTGTGTCTGATGTGTGTGGCCTTGCATGGACATGGATTCCCTGCTCTCTACCACACACTCACCAAAAAGTGGAGGACACATTTGGCAGCTAGGGACCAGTCGTACATGCCCAGGCTGTTAATCAACACTGGGATCTTCATGGGATTCTTCACCAGTTCATCCATGCAGAAGAAGTCATACTCAAAGATCCGCTTACAGCGAAGGAAGTTCAGTTCCCGTTGCTTATCTAGAGGCAGATCAGTCCCCGAAGAGCGGGCAAAGAGAGGGTCATTCTCCAAAGTCTTGAAGATGGTTTCCTGTAAACACAGGGCATGGGGTGTCAACTTGAAGGCCAAAGGTGAGGTTTCATGTGCTCTTACACATTTGGTTTCTCTCAGGGCCATGGTTGCCTGGCACCTAGTCAGATCCACAATCCCCCATATGAAGACATCCATCCCAGCTGAGAAGAGGACATAGGAATTCCAAGATTTTGTCCATTCCTTCCTTCTGGCATCCTGGGGCCCATCTTTGGGTAAGAGGAGACAGGCCACACTGTCCCAAGAACTATCCATACCACAGAGCTATGAGGGCTGGAAAGGTCACTGGGCTTCAGAACTTCAAAGTCACTTCCGTCAGGGAATAAAAACACAGCCAGACTCCATGTGACCCTCACCTTGAACTGGAGCACATCCTTCTTGTCCCAGAAGAGCAGTAGCTCCTTGGAGCTGAAGGAGGCTCTTGCTCGGCAGACACTAAGCGGGCCTTTGGGGATGTCCGGCCATAAGGCACTGTCTCTTCCTTCTGCTGTAGATCCCATGGTACTGTCAACCTGCACGAGAACCAAACCTGCCGCATGATGCCATTGTGAACAGCCACACCATGTCAGAACAAGAACAAAGCCAGTGGCTCCAAAGCAAGAGTAGCCAAGACGGCAAAGCATCAACATGGAGGCACCGATGTCCAAAAGAGAGGATGAGGCAGTACCTCCCTCCTGGACTGCATTCCTGAACAGACAGTGAGGACATGGGCAGAGCTGAGCCATCTGCGGAGGGAATGGGAAGGCGGGCCAAGGTAAACAGGCTGTGATAAACTAGGTAGCTCTGGACAGTCCAGCCTGAGGACACTGTGGTCTTTGGAGTAGCAGGAAGTTCAGGTCCTTCATGGATCATTAGGCCCAGAGCCAGGGAGCTTCCCCTCTGGAATCTGGCTGCTTACAACACACAATGTCCCTGCTCACCTGGACACAGGCCCACTGGACACAGAAGTCATGACTACTGTCGGTCTGTACTCAGTACTTAGGCATCCCACTCACAGAGCAGGTAGGTGCTTTTCACCAAAGGACTGTTCTGGAATTCTCTGGATAAACTGGGTCCTCTTCCAGAGACCTGACTCAGAGACCCGACTCATCGTGGCATAGAGGCAAAGGATCTATGCTCTGGCCAACAAGAATCTGAGAGCCAAATTCAGGCAAGGAGACCCAAACACCTTAGGGATCCACTGAAGTGACTGTTCAAATGGTCTAGGACTGGATTTCAGGTTGTGGTCACAGTGCTGGCAATGTTTTCTTATGTGACAGGGAAAGTAGGGACATAGCATGGCTGAGCACCTGCCCTCACAGATCAAGTCCTACGAGACCTTCCCCAACTCTGAGCCAAGAAGGTGGTCCCCATAGAAACATAAGCCACTAAATCCAAGGCCAGAGGGAAGAAACACAGAGACGAGAGCAAGGGCCCAAAGGAGAGGTGAGGGAAGGACAACAGAATGAGTTTCTGGAACAAAAACTATGTCCTGGTAAAGACTGACAGGACTGGAAAACTTCTACCATCTGTTCCCAGGAAAAGAGAAAGCTCGGATTCTGGTCAGGAGACAGAGGGGACATCAGGACCCATACACCAGGGGCACTGTAGGAACACAGAAGCAGGAGTCAGCTCACAGAGGCAGTAAAGGGTAAGAGGCCATGGAGAAAACTCCCTGTTCCCCATATGCGCTACGGTGGAAGAAGACACAAGGTAAAAAGGGAATGAAGGGGTTAAAACAACAAAGCCAGGGCTGGAGAGAAGGCCCAGTGTTTAAAAGGGCTGACTGTTCTTGCACAGGACATGGATTTGGTTTCTAGCACCTATCTGCGCTTACAAGCGTCTCCAGTTCCTGGGCATCTAACACGTCTCTGAACTCCTTGGGCTCTGGCACACATGTGGTTCACAGACATATATTCAGGCACACACACATACACACAAGGTTAAATATTAAAACAAGCAAACAATGAAGGTAGCAACATTAAGGATAGAGACACAGACGCCTGCTACTGGGTTCGAGACAGACACATGACTGGTAAGAGGCAAGAAGACTCCAAGAAACAAGGCCAGTGGCAGGGAGCAGTGGCCAGTTTCCACGAGACTTTTTCCCTATTAGGGAAACACAAGCTGGGCACTGCTGCTTGCTACATATTCTTGCTTCTAACAAAAATGCAGACTATTAGAACTAACTACACTGCAAGTAAAGATGGCTTCTACCAACCCCTCCCCAGCTTAGGAAAGACACAAGACAATCCTATAGATCGGCATTTCTCAACCCATGGGTTGTGACCCTTTGTGGGCCAAATTACCCTTTCACAGGGATCCCCTAAGACCATCAGAAAACACAGGTATTTACACTATGATTCATTAAGAGTAGCAAAATCAATTAGAAAGTAGCAATGAAAATAACTTTATGATTGGGGGTCACCACAACATGAGGCAATTTATTAAAGGGTCACAGCATTAGGAAGGTGGAGGAGCATGGCTGTAGACAGCTAAGATTTTGGCAGCTGTAAGGAGAGATTAACTAATAGCACCTGGAACACCTCCAAGACCCAAATGAGCTACCTGAGGTAATTAGCCTCCCGGCAACATCGGCCAGTAATTCATGGCTAGCAGCTAACATCGGCAACAGAACCATCAGCAGGGAGAAGCAATGGGGGCTGTGACCACCTAACTGGGTGGAAAGCAGAGGAACAGCCACAGACAATTTTAGTTTGACAATTTCAGTCCACATAAGCAATCTCCTCTGCCTTTACCGTCTATGATGGTCGAACCTTACTGTCAACTTGACTGGACCTGGAATCTCATAGAAATCTTATTTCTGGGTGCACCTGAGGTTGTTTCCGGAGACATTTAACTGAAGGAGTACCCAAGCTAAACATGGAAACATCATCCCGTGGGCTGGGGGTTCCAGACTAAATTAAAAAAAAAAAGAGGGGCAGGCAAAATGGCTCAGCCCTAAAGGCATTTGCTGTCAAGCCTGGAGACCTGAGTTCAATCCTAGAGGCTCACATGGTAGAGGGTGAGAACCAACTCCCCTAGTTTGTTCTATGACTCTCCCCCCCACACATGCATGCTATGGTAGGCACATGAGCCTCTTACCCAGAGTATAAATGAATAAAACTTTTTTTTTCAAATATAAGGGGTGAGGGTGCAAATGGCTCAGAAAGTAAAAGTGCTGGTCATCAAGGCTGATGCATGGAGTCTGAGCTACACACATGGTAGGGAGGACAGAATCCAACCACACACACACACACATAAATCTCAAAAACGGCCAGCTGAGCACAGCACTTGTCCCTCACCTGCCATGCTTCCCATGCATGATGGACTGTGCCCTTGAGCTGTGAGAGGAAGCAGGGCTTCCTTCTTTCAGTTGTTTTGCCAAGTATTTTGTCACAGCCACAAGAACCGTAACTAATGCATCCATATTGTGTTTATGGAGCTGGAGAGGTGGCTCAGCCGTTAAGATCCCTGGTCACTCTTGGAGAAGACCTGGGTTTGGTTCCCAGCACACATAGCAGCTCACAACCAGCTAGCTCCAGTTCCAGAGGATGGGACATCCTCTCCTGTCCTCTGCAGGCACTGTACCCACATGCTGTATACACATACATGCAGGTGAACACACACATAAAATAAATATATGTGTGGTTGTTGGTTTTTTACTCTTTACACTTTGGAGGCCCACCACCCAGCTCCCAAATAAATCCCACACAGAGGCTTAATTCTTACTTATAAATGCCTGGACTTAGCTTGGCTTGTTTCTGGACAGTTTTTCTTATCTTAAATTATCCCATCCACCTTTTGCCTCTGGGCTTTTATCTATCTCTATTTCTGTATACCTTTCTTGACTTCTTTCTCCGTGGCTTGCTGTGTAGCTGGGTGGCTGGCCCCTGGTGTCCTCCTCTCCTTGTTTTCTGGCTCCTTCTCTTTCCAGGGTTCTCCTTCTATTTATTCTGCCTGCTAGCCCCGCTTATCCTTTCTCCTGCCTCGCTATTGGCTGTTCGGCTCTTTATTAGACCAGTCAGGTGTTTTAGACAGGCAAAGTAACACAGCTTCAGAGTTAAACAAATGTTCCACAGCATTAACAAATGTAATACACATTATAATAATATTACACAACATGTGATATACATTATATACATACACACATACATATCTCCCATACCTGTCATGGGCTATACACCTGTAAACCCAGCACTTCTGAGGCAGAGGCAGGAGGATCTGGTGTTAAAGGCCAGCCTTGGTTACTTAGTGAGTCCAAGGCCCGTCTGTGAGCTACATGAGACCCTGACAAAAAAAAAAACTTGCACATGCTGTCACTTGCTTCTTATCTAGCACGCCACAGAAATTCAGTGAGAAGAAGCAGTTTTTTCAACAACTCTGGAGCTCCACATAAAATGACAAGGTTCTCACATACACAAAAGTTATCTCCCCATTCAGATCTACACATACAAACTAGACCCACCAAATTCTTAGAAGATGATGGAGGAGCCAATTTCTGTCATCTTAGATTTGCAAAACACTCTTGGATAAGGCATGTTATGCTAATTCTGATCGCCAGCTTGCCTGCATCTACAGTCGGCTAAAACACAAGCCTCCAGTCATTCCTGCGAGGGATGCTCTTGTTCAGATCATCTGAAGTAGGAAAGCCCCTTCTGGTGGCACGGCCCAGACAAATGGAAGGAAAGTTTGCATTTTTGCCTGCTTGCTCTCACTCTCACTGACAAGTTCATCTATCCTGTTGTGGAGGCATACCTTCCCCAGTATTAGAACCAGCTTCTTCAGGATTCCGACAAAGACTAAAGACCAGGAGCTCCCCAGGAACCCTCCAGGACTACAACCCCAAACTGGGACTGCTGAGCTATCTAGCCTTGTGGACAGAGAAGCTACTGGATTCTTGGCCTCTCAGAGTGAGACAACCATTGTCATACTATCCAGGTCAAATCCTGTAAGCCAATCTAATAAATTATACATATAGTTTACACATATATATAGATAGATACAGATATGAATACATATCAAAAGGACTTGAGTCAGCACAGGACATACAAAGATCAAGTTCTCAATATAAAGGAGATGTATTTGTAGCAGAGGGACAAAGACAGGGGACAGGAGACAAGGGAGAGGGGGAGAGTAGGGGCAAGGGGGGGAAGGGATATTTGCCCCAGAGTGACAAAGGACTGCCTCTGGATTGAGAGAGGACAGATGTGACTCCTAGGCAAATGGCAGTTCGTAAAGGGAAAAGAGGAAAGCCTGTGTTAGGATGAGGTATCCAATTAATTTTAATTGGACAGGTTAATTGGGGTTGTCAAAAGGGGGCTTTTGATTGCTGGACTTTGATTCGTTGATAGCTGGACCTTAGTGGTCAGCCTCAGGAAGATAAGGAATATCTTATTGGCCAAATAAGGGAATAGACCTTGGTGGCTAGCGCTAGGAATGTAAACTGGTTTTTTAGCAGCAGGGAGAAGGATAAAAGGCAAAACTTGTTGGCATCATGTGTGCCATGCTTGGGCCTGCTAGAGCCCTTCCTTTATATCCATTCTCTCAGTTGTTTCCTTTAGAGAACCCTGACTAATACAGGTCATCACAGGCAACAAGAGAAAGTGCGTTTCATCTTAATTACAAACACCTGTGGCAAAGGAGCAACGTGCTCCGCTCTAGATCCCAGATCCTCATCAACTCCCAAAGGTCCCATGCCACCTGAGGTCACCAACACAACTACACCACGGTACAGCTGTCACCAACAGCCCACAGAGCCAGGCTGTCTTGGCTCCAATCCCAATAGATACAGTTTACCAGGCCAGTGACCTTAGCCAGTTGTTTTGCCACCTGCTTCTCAGAAGCAAGGATATGGTCACACAGGGCAATGTCTGCCTAATAGGTTCTTGGGACGCAAATCAAGTACTTGAGATGCTTCCTGCACTACATAGCAGCTTCAATATCATTGTTCTCCAGTCTTTCCCTCCATTTAAAATAAAACATGAGGCCTTAGTTTTGGTCTGAAGTCCTCTATGTACAGCCACAACAGACCAGACCCAGGCAACACTAACACTACACACTGCATTATCAGACTGAAACTTTTCAGGCTGCCTGGGAGATTCTAGTCCACCTGGCCTTATGCAAAGATTTCCTCTGTTTGAGTCTTCAACAAAGTAGCTGGGGACTCCACCTTCACGGGTCTGTTCCTTGTCTTTGCTTCCACTTTAAAAACCCAGTTTCATGCTGGGCATAATGAATTGTCCTACTGTTCTGACTACTGCCAAGACTCGTGAGCCAGGAGGATGGGGTTCAAGGCCAGCCTGGGCAATTGAGACCATTATGGAGAATTAAGGTCTCGGGTATAGATCAGTGGCAGCCCGCTTCCTAAGATTTTACTAGGTCTAGACTTCACTGCACCTGAGGAGAAGCATGAAGAGTATCCTGCCCAGGCCCAGTGGGGAGCAGTCCATAAACACTACAAACAAATTCAAATTCAATCTACAGCTAACTTTGCTCAAATTCTGCCTTAGAGTCTGCGAAGGGGCAGACTCTAAAATCTGCAGTCCCCTCTTTCTCGTACTAAAGAGCATGACCTCGGGACAGGGAACAAACTCCCCTGTCCTGTCCTGAACCTCCCGAGCCCCGCATTTCCTCACCGCCCGGATCCAGCTTGGGGTCTGCTGTGCTAGTCACCCGGTATCCTACGCACACTGTTGATCAGGAGTGTCCTGGTGTCTGAGGGCGGGGCAGGCTGGGGCCGCCTGCCCGACCTCTTCCCACCCATCCTGGAGATTGACGTCATCCCTCCAAGCCGCTCTCCGCCCTTTGCCCCAAGTCTTGGCGAGCTGGTTTCACGTCATCATTCTGTGCCGACCCGTAACCAAGGAAATGCGAATGCTTGTGAAGGCACAGCTCAGATGTGTTTCTGGGTTTGGAGTTACAGGGTTTCGTCCTGTCGCCCTCGGCCGGGTTAGAGCCCTCGAGCTTACTCAGAAACCGCCCTTAGTCGAGGTCAGAGCGGTCCTGTTTTGGTCCAGGGTTCTTGAGACTCTGGGGGGACTTCCGGGAAGTGTGAGAACGTGGCTCTTTTAAGACTCACTTTATCCAGAATTGTTACTAGTTTCCCAAAGGGACCTCCTTACCAGGAACTCCTAGAATAGTGCTCCTGAAAGAGGTCCTCCAACCTCCAGGAGCATTCCCTAGTACATTTGTGCCTGCACACATTACACACATAATAGTAGTGTCTGTGGAAGTGGAGTTGGATGGGTGGGGGAAAGAAAACCGTTGACTGTCAGTTCTGTGTAGGAGAGGTACCATTGCAGTAGGTAAGCATGCAGGGAAAACTCACAAAGCATATTCCGCCTCCCCTGGCCACGCAGGGTGCACGTCGTCGTCCTGTCCTGCCCCTCCCCCACCTCCACCCTCACAATTCTCCAATTCTCTGCCTCTGCCAAGCCCTTCTTCTCGGGACTGCCTCAGCATGTTTGGATGCCATTATTTCCGTCTTTATTTAGTTCTGTGGTGGTTGGGTTAAAGATTTGCCCAATCCAGTGTAATGCTGAACTCTTCTTGTAATATCAGCACCAGGGAAGCCGAGGTAGGAGGATAGTAAGTTTCAAGCCAGGCTGGCTGACAAAACAAGGTATTGTGAACTAAATAAATCAGTCTGTCATTCTCAGCTCTGACCTGGTGTTCTTCAAGAAAGCTTCAAAAAGCTTGGTAGCTTTTGCCCACCCGTCCTCCAGCTCCTCCCAACTTTATGGTCTCCTCCTGAGTCTTAGGACATTGCCTAGCCTGTGTGCGACAGAGAACTTCACTGGACATCTGTGTTGAACCCGGGTGGCAATGAGACTGCAGGATGGTGGAGAGAAAAAATGGACCATGCCTTCCTCAGGTCATCAGAAGGAAAGGGTTTTGTCCTTGCCTCAACTGCTGCTTCCTGATAAGACTGACAAAGGCTGCAGGTGGGCTGGCTCTTTGGACCACTCAGGGAGAGTGGCCTGGCAACCAGAAGACCCCACCCTTGCTCCCTGGTTACTCACTTTTACTTCCACCTCATTCCACTGCCCTATCATGCCATCCCCCTTTTCTGTCACTTGTTCTGTTGCTGTCACTGGTAACAGTGAGTATTGGCACATTTTTGTTTGGGGGTGGTGATAGTGTATTCACACTTGACTGTACATTGTTAAAGTTTGTACCCACACTCTGGTCACTTGTCTCTTGCCATACCTTCCCTGTCACCACCACAGGAAAAGTGACAGTCACCACAACACTCAGTAGAGAACGTGGAGAGGATTCAGCACCTACTGTGTCTGGCAACAGCCCTGTCACAACCATCCACATCAGCCCCCTTCTAGTTGTAAACTGTACAGAAGCGGGCAGCCCGAAGGGCGCTGGGTTGGAAGATGCGCACACAAATGTTGAAGTTTAGTCGTTGTGAATGCGCCTACTGTGAACCAATGGAGGGAGAAATCCCACTGTAAATCTTATTTAATCCAACAGTTGTCAACCTGAAAAGAAAAGCAGACTCACGCTCTCAGGAGTCAAAGAGCTTCTGTGGGACTAGGAGAGCATTGCAACCCAGCCATGAATGGCCTGACTGATCACAGCATAGCTAATGATCAAGGGACCTAAGTGAATGTCACACAAACCATGTTACAGGGACTTGCTGCAGGACTTGGCATTAGCTCGTGGTGAAGACATACAGATGTGTTCATGCAGGCTGTTTACTTGGATTGCTGCAATCTCAGGCAATCTTCTCCCCATAAGCCATGCTACAGGCAAACTCGAGTAGAGAGGAGGGAAGTGAAAAGCCTTGCCTTTCGATATGGAAGTCATAGGAACCATGAAAAAGCCTAGAGTGTCAGGGCAAGTATCGTTAGACTTTTGGCCAAGATTCAAAAGAGAGGGAGAAAAAAAGCCAAACCACGGATCTGAGTTCAGTGAGTTCTTGTATCCCAGGACAAAAATTGTAATAGGGACACAAGGTCAGAAATGGAAACAGAGTCAGTTTAATAAGAAAGGGAAAAGAGCTGGAGAGATGGCTCAGCAGTTAAATGAATCCCCTTATTTCTGGGCACATTCTGGTAAGTGCTCCCCCAAAAAAGAGACCCAAGGAAGAATGTGTTGTCTGCCTCCCCAGTGGCACCCTCAGAGGGCAGACAGAAAAATTCTTCACCTCCACTATGGCCACACTGCTCTCAGACCCCTGTCTAGCCTTGCTGGTTTCCTTTCCCTAAAGGGTAGGACTTGCTTCTCCCAGGAATCCTTGCAGGACATCTCTGCTCTCCAGTTCTCTAGTCACACTTCCTAACATTGGTGACCTGCTATGTGCCACAAAGCATCCTAGTGCTGTGATGCTGCAGGTTAACAGTGCCCCTTCTAAGGGGGGGGTCAGGAAGCTGTGATGTGCACGTTAACAGTACCCCCTTCTAGAGGGAGTGGTTGGGAAGTTGTGATACTGCATGGGAAGCTGTGATGTGCACGTTAACAGTACCCCCTTCTAGAGGGAGTGGTCGGGAAGTTGTGATGCTGCATGGGAAGCTGTGATGTGCATGTTAACAGTACCCCCTTCTAGAGGGAGGGGACGGGAAGCTGTGATGTGCACGTTAACAGTACCCCCCTCTAGAGAGCAAACAAGATCGGGTATAGAAAGACACAGCACAACAGCAGCAGCAGCAGGATCTGAGAGGTGTCTGATTGGTGCACGGAGCCCTGCCAGGGGAGGTACAATTCAGCTGACACCTAACGGGAGAGATGATCTGGAAATGTATAATCTAGAAGAAAGGCCCCAAAGCTGGAGTGAGCCTGGCTTGTTTGAAGAATCAAAGAGAATGGGACAGGGCTCAGCAGGTGGAAGAAGGTCAAGGAGTTAGGTTGGAAAGGGAGGTGGACTGTTGTACTGAGAGGTGAGAGCCACAGCAGAGTAAACAGACACCCAGTTCAGTAGGATAGTTTCCCTTACGAAACCTTCCCGGGACACCAGCCCACATAAGTTGGATGGGTCTTCCTCTTCCCCAGGCAGTGGCTTTAGGATTTCCAAACTTTGTTCCAAACCTAAGCCTGTAGGTTTCTCGGGTCTCTCATCCCATTTTGACGTGCAGCAGTGAAATAGGAACTAAATGATGGCGTGATGGCATGCCTATAATCCCAGCACTCAGGAGGAGGAAGATGGAGGATCACAAGTTTGAGGTCAGCCTGTGTAGAAATGCAATTGACCTGGCAGGTGTGACGGTATTCTGTTTTCATATATGTATAATTGTGCGTTTGTCTGTGCCTGTGAGCATGCACATGTGCATGAATGCAAGTGCACAAGGAAGCCAGAAGATGGCATCCAAGCCCTTGGAGCTGGAGTTACAGGTGTTTCTGAGCTGCTAGATATTGAACTGGAATCTGAACTCCAGTCTTCATGACAGTCTTCAGCAGCAAATGTTCTTTTGTTTTTATTGTTGTTTTGTTTTTCAAGATAGGGTTTCTCTGTGTAGCCCTGGCTGTCCTGGAACTCAATCTGTAGACCAGGCTGGTCTTGAACTTGGAGACCTGACTGTCTCTCCCTCCCAAATGCTGGGATTAAAGGCCTGCACCACCAGGACCCTGCAGAGAAGCATGTGATCTTAACAGCTAAAACATTTCATCATCCCCTAGGAGTGAAGATAGTCTTAAAAATTATTACTCCCCTCTCATTTGGCTATCAGACCATTGAGAAGATGGTCCCCAACTAGGCCTTTAAACCCAGGATTCAAGAAACAGAAGTGAGCAGATCTCTGAGTCTGAGGCCAGCCTGGTCTACGTAGTGAGTTTCAAGTCACTCAGTTATACAGGAAGATCCCAGCTCAAAACAACTGTGAATTTGGGTTTCTCGGCATGTCATCACACCATCATTTAGGTCCTATTTCACCATGGTATGTCGAAAGAGCGTGAAAGAGACCCTAGAAACCTGCAGGCTTAGGTTTGGGGCAAAGTTTGGAAATCCAGAAGTTACAGCCTGGGGAAGAGCAAGAGCCATCCAATTGATGTGGGCTGGTGTCCTGGGAAGGGTTCTTTTGGGAAACTATCCTATTGAACTCAGTGTCTGTTTACACTGCCCCATGGCTCTCACCCCTAGCACCACACTTTGCTTTACTGTGAGGCATATCTTATGTAGTCTCTGCCCCATTTCCCCAAGCCCTGATTTGAGCATCCACCAATTTGTCTCTTTAATTTGTTTTGGTAGGGATGATAGGACATCCAGGCCCTGGTAACATGGCCTGTTACAGCTACTACAGTCCAGGAAACTTTAGTAACAGAAAGACCTTGCCTCTAAAACAGAGAAAACCCCCAAACAACAACAACAACAAACCACTTTATAGTCTAATAGCAACTAAAATGAGGAATGATAGCCAGCTTTATACCAGAAACCCCAAGCCAGTGACGCTCCCCTCCCCCCGTAAATACTCATTCCCCCCGGAAATTTTGCCCTTTAATTTTGGCAACACCGACAGATATATGCATGAGCTTGTGTTCCCCACTGTGAAAGCGGCAGTGACCTGGGGAAGCATTTTGTTGGGTTCTGGCCCCTTTATTTGGACAGCTGGGTATTCTGGAGTCTGGCTTTTGGGAAGAGGCACAGATCATTTATTTCTCTTTAAGTCACTTGTCACTGAGTTTTCTCTCTCGGAACTTTTGAGGCTAAAGGAGCCACACTGAGTCACTAACTTTTCTCTGTGTTTCTGCACCCACTACACACACACACACACACACACACACACACACACACACACACAC
>LOJH01001764.1:0-26264 GCA_001685095.1 Ellobius talpinus
TTATTATTATTATTTACACATTCTTTTTGCCTTTAAAATATTTTCTTTCCCATGGTCACAAATATTTGCATTTTTAGATTATGTTTTATTTATATAATACAGAAACTTTGAAATACATCCTTAGTAACTGATCTTAAAACAGTATACATGCAATTACAACATTTTTAGTCTGCATTTCAACTCTGCTATTGAAGCATCAATTCATGACATTATTTATCCATCAGGAACCATTATTATTCTTGTGAGCTAACACTGTAAAATTAAAACCCTTTGGGTTGTATGGGAATTCTCATGTGATTTGCTTGTTTTGACTCATGTACCCCAGGCTGATCTCAAACTCGCTGTGCAGGTAAGGGTAGACTCATCATAACTCCTGCTTTCACCACCCGCCCCCAGTGCTGGGATTACAGGTTTGAGTCACCATACTGGATTATGTGTAAATTCTTTTTTTCTTAAAAATTTCAGAAACTTTCGGGTCACAGGTAGTTGTGTATACCTGTGATCCCAGCACCCAGGGGTCAGAGGCAAAGAGAATCTCTACAAGGCCAAAGCCAACCAGGGTTACGTAGCAAGACTGTCTCAACATCTCCGACAAAAAATAAAATATATGGATCGATAAATTTTCAATTCTGTTTGTCGTACCAATATTACATAATCAGGCTTAATTATAACTGTAAGTGCAGCTATGAAACCCAAACTCATTAATTATTTACATGTGGTATGAACTTATAACCATGTGAGATTTTTGTTCCAGAATTAAAGATGAACGTTATGTAAAAGTCATCTGTGCCAATAAAACACTGTTGGCCGAATTTTAAACAAAGCAAGCATGTAAGTGATAAGGGTCCCCAGTGAAAATAATAGGTGGACTTACCAAAATAAAGATATTCTAACATTTTAACTTCGATGTTAATATGTGCTTGGATATTCTGAATACACACTTTGGCGTGTCATTCACATTATTTCACCTAGGGGTCCCTGGGTACACTTGCGAGACCCACCTTCCCTCCTCTTCCATCTCATCTAACTGCAGGGCACCCAGCAGGTGAGTTCCGCCCAGGCGGATGTGGAGCCTTTCCTGTGCATCCTGCTTCCGGCCACCATCATGCTTTTCCTGGCTTTCCTGCTGCTCTTCCTGTACCGACGCTGCCAGGCCCAACAGGTCCAAGGCCAGGTGATCAGCATCGACCTCCCAGAGCCCCCTTCCGGAGAAGTGACCGACTTCTTGACCAGTTTGCCTTGGGGCAGCGAGCAGAGTGTCCCCTACTCCCCACTGCCGGTCTCTGGGACTCTGCACGTGACCTGCCTGCCACCCTCCTACGAAGAAGCCATGGGGAACCCACCTGGGAAAGAAGTCCTGGACACACTGCCTCAGAATAAAGAAGAGTCACCCTGATCAGAAGAGCAAAAGTTAACTCTTCCGAAACCCTCTAAAACATGCTGCGAATCTTTACAGGCATGCAGGAAAAGAGGCCGTCCAGACCCAAGAAGCTGCGACTTGTTGCTGCCCTACCCTTAGGCTGCTTTCCGAGTATGAAACAGATAAACCTACATCCCAGTTCCTTAGGCAAGAGACCCCCAGGTGCTTATACATAACTGAACTCCTCTAAGTCAGCAACACCCCCCCTTAGAGAAGGGGAAAAGTTCAGTGTTGAGAGAGAAATGAACAGTCGAATGACTAGGTGAATTCCTAAACTTAAGGAAGGTTCTGAGCAGCCAAGGGAAAAGGCCAGGCCAGCTGAAGACCACTGCTTTTGCCTCCACATGAAATTTGTTTTCCTAAACCAGTTTTGCAGAGTCTCCTAGCTTTACTTCTCTGATCATTTCAAGACACAGAGTTCTAGAAGCAACAGAAGACATCCCTAGAGCTTCGGGGTAAATTGTACCGTAAAGAGTCATGGTCTGTGTTTCAATATAAATGGAAATACAGGCTTGCAAATATTTTAGTTATAAAAAAAAAACAACCCTTTCTAGTATCTCCTTTCTACATGGCTCTCATCTGCCTTCTGGTTCAGTTTTTAGAGTGGGAATGGAATTTGTCTGGGTTCCATCAGAATGTCTCCTAGGGCACCAATGCTATGTAGAAATGACAGTTACTATAAACTTGCATTGTCTTACTGTTTATTTTTATGCTATGTCAATATGTTTTCATATTCTGTAGCACTACTGTATTGCACTAGAATACCATAATTGACTCTGCTGTGGTTTTCGTCATTGAAAATAAAGGTCAAAAACTTGGGGTCACATACTTAAATAGAACAGGTTTGCCCCTAATAGAAACCTCGTAAACCACATAATCCCAACCCTGGCTTTACAGACATCAAAGCTTGAGCTAAATCACTGTCCGCTGTAATAGCCCTGTAAAGGCAGAACTGTGACCAGAAGCCTGGCCTCTATGTCCTGACAAAGAGTGCTTCTGCAGCAGAGATGTTTTTACCCACAGATCTCATTCAGGTGAGACTTCAGCCCACACTCCTCATGGGTTTGGGGCTCTCACGGCAGGCTAGTTTGGGGTTAATAGCAATCTGCCTTGATGGTTTTCAAATGGGGAAGTAGAGGTGAGTGTT
Source organism: Ellobius talpinus (assembly GCA_001685095.1). NCBI lineage: Eukaryota > Metazoa > Chordata > Mammalia > Rodentia > Cricetidae > Ellobius > Ellobius talpinus. The sequence goes on from LOJH01001764.1 coordinate 2,568, forward strand.
CCCAACTGGAAGGTGGATCGAACAGCCATGGAGATAACAAAGTGGGTGTTGGTGTGTGTGTGTGTGTGTGTGTGTGTGTGTGTGACATAATTCTTCAAATCTTACTAATATACTTTTTTAAAAACAACTTTTGCTGTTTTTACAATATAAACTAGACAATGCTTTGATGAGCACAGATGATCAAAACAGTGCAGCTTTTATCTTTTTGATATTTTTATGCCATATTTGCCAATGTTGTAGATTGTAGGAAAACAACAAAGAAAGCAAAAATAGGGTACTTTTCTTTTAAAGTGTAATCTGATAGGAATAATGGTTTTAGCTCAGAAAACTAAAGCAAATATAACCTACAAAGGTGGAAAATCAATAGAATTTCTTTTAGGGAATTTTGGTTTTGTTTTCCTTTTTTGTTTGTTTGTTTTTCAAGACAAGGTTTCTCTGTAGCACCGGAGCCTGTCCTGGAACTGGCTCTGATGACCAGGCAGGTCTCAAGCTCCTAGAGATCCACCTGCCTCTGCCTCCCAAGTAATGAGATTAAAGGTGTGCACCACTAATGCCCAGTTGGGAAATTTCTTGTAATAAAAATTCTCTAATGGTCCTTGAAGGAAATAAACAAGTACAGTAGGGATCTTATCACCCAGTTGAGAAGGCTCATTCAGTAACATGTTTGCCAGGCAAGCATACGGGCCTCAGTTTGATTGCCAAGAACACACATTAAAAAGCCAGATAATCAGTAGTCTGCCAGCAGTGGAGAGGCAGAAACGAGGGACTCTCTGGGGCTTGCTAGCCAGATAGTTTAATTGGTGAAGTCTGGTTTCAGTAAGAGACTGTCTCAATACTACTACTACAACTAATAGTAATAATTTACAGAGTAATTAAAGAAGTCAACCAATGTTAAACTTCAGCCTTGAAATGCATATAAATATACAAGCACCCACCCACACATGCGTACACACATAAAATCCAATACAAATGCACAAAGCACATGAAGTATTCTTATTCTTTGTTGGATGTCACATATCAGCATGTGATGTCTGGGGCTAGTACAGCTGTCTTTTAACCATGAGTCAAGCATCATTCCTTACTGATAATGAGGGTAACGGAACAGGAAAATAAGAAACGTGCACTGACGGCTGAGTGAGTAGAGCAGCGTGTATGTAACTAAGCCTGTATTTCGTTTCATACGATTGTAAGAGCTCTTCCAGAGGAGTACGGTTCAATTCCCAGCACGAATGGCTCACAACAGTCAGTAATTCTGGGTCCAGGTGTCTCGATGCCCTCTTCTGGCTTCTACGAGCACTAGGCACACAGATGATGCACTGACATGCATGCAGGAAAAGCATCCGTACACAGAAAATAATTTTAAAAAACGATTAAGACTGGTTTTAAATGCTCTTGCAATCTAGAGAATGAAATACTTTATGCCACCAAACTGAAGCAGGAACACAGATACAAACTCTAAGGCTGGACTTGCCAGATCCTACATGCTGCTTGTTTTTGTATCTCCAACAACACAAGGGTGTTTTGAATAGTTGAAAAAAAATTAGGAGGACATTTTCTGGCATGAATTCAAATTTCAGAGTCTAAAAGTGGAGTGTCATTGGCTCACAGACGCTCCTCCTCTTAACTATGGCTACCTTTATTCTCCAAGGGAGGGGGTGCCCGAAGTGTCAGGCAGGGAAGTGAACGGCGTGAAGAAATGAGAATGAAAACTCAGCCCAGGTTGACTTCGTCCACCTGGAACAAGACCTCTAAAGAGTGTAAAACCAGGTGCGTCATTTTCGGCATATTTAAAACTCAGTGCAATCTGGGAAAAAGGTTTCTGGTGTAATACGATCCCCAGTGCACAGGAAAGAGTAATTACACTGACACTTGATTCAGGGCATATGTCATTTTTTCCAAGATGGGTTCTACCAACAGGTTACCTATACTAGCTTACAGGCCTAAGGAAGGGTCTGGTTCTGTGTCGGTCATATAGATAGCATAGAGATCACTTGAACTATTAGCCACCTCTGGTCCTGGTTGTGGGAGCTTGGGGCAGCCTCTGACTGTAAGAATCATTTAGACTATTTGGTCCTGGTTGTGGGAGAGCTGTAAGAGTCATTTAGATTACTAGCCACCTCAGGTCCTGGTATTAGGATCTGGGTATGCCCTATCCCAACAGGGTTATTAATCACCTCCAATTCCCAGCTTTCTAGATGGAAGAACAGGGTTTTGTTGTTGGTGGTGGTGGTGTTTTTTTGGGTTTTTTTTTTACATCTTTCTCATTGGGAAGACAATCCTGCATGGTTAAAATTCCTGGTTTTTCTAGAGATCTGTGGCTCAAGGCCCTTCATACTGTATTCCCAACACTCAAAGTCCAATTAGCTGCGCATGCCCTTCAGATCCTACATTTACTGTCTGGTTTCTCTCACTGGCCCTGGTAAAAGACCCAGTGTTTTAGTTCCATTTCTGTTGCTGTGATAAATACTATGACCAAGGCAACTTGTACAAGAAAGAGCTCATTTGGGCTTAGGGTTTCAGAGCAATGAGTCCATCACAGCAAGGAAACATGGCAGCAAGTAGAAGACGTGGCGGCAGGAGGCTAAGGCTCACATCCTGGAAATGGGGCGTGGCTATCTAACCTCAAAGCCCACCCCCAGTGATACACTTCTTCCAGCGAGGCCTCAACTCCTAAACCACCCCAAATAGTGCCATTAGCAGGGGACCAATTATTCAAATTCTGGCATGGTGGAAATTTCTCATTCAAACAACCAAACCAAAGGAATTGCAAGCCTGACTACATAGCAAAATTACTTGTGCTGTGTAATGTTTTATTCTTTTGGCTTTCTGAGGGGCCCACCACCCAGCTCCCAAATAAATCACACACACAGGGGCTTATTATTACTTATGAATGTCTGGCCTTGGTTTGGCTTGTTTCTTGCCAGCTTTTCTTATGTTATCCTGTCTACCTTTTCCCTCTAGGCTTTTCTCTTTCTTACTTCTGTATATCTTACTTTCCTTCTTACTCCATGGCTGCCTGGGTGACTTGGTGGCTGGCCCCTGATGTCCTCCTCTCCTTGTTCTCTTGCTCCTCCTGCTGCTGCTGCTGCTGCTCCTGCTCCTCTGCCTCTTCGTCCTCATTTCTCCTTTGATTCTCTCTGCCTGCCAGCCCCGCCTATCCTTGCTTCTGCCTCACTTTTGGCCATTCATCGTTTTATTAGACCATCAGGTGTTTTAGACAGAAGAATCGCAGCCTCACAGCTAATCAAATGCAGCGTAAACAAAAGTCACACACCTGAAAATAATATTCCCCAACACACTGGATGAACTTTAAGAAACAGAAACCAGGACTCACCCAGACTAGTCAAACAGAAATGCAGCCAGAGTAGCAATAGGAAATTAAGGCTGAGAGCTATTATGCCAGATAATGCAAGTGGACCACAAAATACAGGTGAGTTTTACTGTGGACATGAATAGGGTAATGTGTTTACACAACACTAGATTTTCAAATGGAGCTGTAAGCCCTCACATATTACCCAGCATTCTTTGCAAATGTCTATTGCACACTGTAGCCAACTCAGTTTGCAAGGCAAGGTTAGCAGCAGGCAGAGCCATCCATTGACTGGGTGAAGGTCCTTCTGCTCTCCCTAGATAGAAACTGTGGGTGGACAGGAAGCCCTGCAAATGCCCATCTCTAACAGCTTTCCCTTCCTTCTGCGTTTGATGGCAGGGAGTGTCAGCAGTGGCCAGAGAGAAGTAAGGGTAAGGGGATCTTCTAATGTTATACAGCTTAGATATGGTGGGCTCAGTCTGCCAGTATTACCGTCTTTCTATGGATGTTGGGGCTTCTGGCTCTTAGCAGTGGGCAGATGCTACAACACTAAGCCTAGAGTCTGAGCCCCTTGACTCTGAAGACTAGACAGTTCTCTGGAACCTTCTGTGGTGGCCAGGACCTGTAGATTCTCCTCTCTGGTTCCTTCTGTTTTCTACGTCTACTCCATCCCTACCTCCCCTCTCTCAATTTTTTTTTCTTTTCAATTTCCTTTTTTCCTGCCCTGGCCACTCTTGAACTATCCAGGTGAACACTGAAGTTATTGATGGCTCCTGCTTGGATCCAGGAAACTTGCCTATGTTGGGACAACATTTGAGAGACAAGGTATAGTTGGGCACCTACTGCTGCCTAGAAGCTAGGACACCTAGAAGGCCTTCTCCAGAAAATTGAACAGTTTTCTGCCAGAACCACCAATGTGTAGGCATCCTGTGGGTGGGAGGTCAGGAGACCCAGCAGGCAGTCTTGAGTCATTGGGCCATGCTAGGGCTGCCGGAAAAATTCAGGTCTGTGGGCACTGCTGGCAGGTAGGCCTGAGGCCTCTAGCAATGACTACTTCTTCAGCCATGGAGTGGCATTTGCCAGTATATTGTGCTGGGAAGCTGGGTGCAGAGCTTGGGACCTGTTAGTCATAAGCAAGGCTGTTTAGAAACCCAACACCAGAAATTAGAAACTAGTAGTGAGTTTCATTGTCTTCCCTCCCTGGCGAGCTTATGTTTATAGCTCAGTCCAAACTACTGAAAGTAAGAAACATGAGGCACTACAGAGAAAAGGCTTTACTGGACCTGATATTCCAATATGTGAGGGGACACAGCGCAGGAAAATGTCTTCTGGCCAACTCACTGAGGCGACCTACTTAGCCTGCTTACACAGCCCAAGATAGGGATTTTGGACGAATCACAATCATTTGCTTAACATACACTGTGGATCAAGGACAACCAAGGAGACTTGTTAATTGTAGTCTTGCTCCTTTTAACCAATTATAGTCATTGAAGCTGTGTTTTCAACCAACCATAGTCTTGTCTCATAGACCATTATGTCTCCTGTGCCATTGGAAGTATGTGATCTGCTTTTTGATTTTGATTTTACAGGGGATCACAGTTAAGATATTGCATGAATCTCAGAACAGTCTTTGAACTTTAGACTTTATAACAGTCTCTTTTGAAGTTAGACTGAATGCATTTTTGCGTTATGATGTGGCTACAAGCCTTTGGGGGCTGGAAGTAGAATGCAGTGGTTTGAAAGAAAATGGCCCTCAAAGGGAGTGGCACTATTAGGAGAGGTGGCTTTGTTGGAATGGGTGTGGCCTTGTTGGAGGAAGTGTGTCACTGTGGAGGCAGGCTTTGGGGTCTCATATGTGCTCACACCACATCCACTGTCACAGGCCACTTCCTGTTGTCTGCTTAAATTGTGGAACTCTCAGCTACCTCTCCAGCATCATGTTTGCCTGCCTGCTGCCATGTCCGACCAGGATGATAATGGACTCAACCTCTGAACGGCGAGCCACCTAATTAAATGCTATTCTTTATAAGAATTGCCACAGTCATGGTATCTTCACAGCAATAAAACCCTAACTAAGACAAGTGCTTATAATATAAAAATTTGAACTTATTCTTAACGCTGACAGTGATTATAACAGATTGTTCCAGTTTTTATTTGAAAATGTCATACATGCATACAAGATACTACCCTTTACCCTACTCCAATTCCCTCCAAGACCACATGATTGCATCTCCCTCTCAACTTCATATCTTCCTTTCATAATTAATTAATTAAGCCCACTGAGTCCAACTAAGGCTCCCCATATGCACACAGCTACAAGGCTATCCACTGGGACATGGAGCCACACCCCTAAAGAAAGTGACTTTCTTTCCCCTAGCATCCATTAGCCATCAACTTCTAATAGCTCCTCAGCTAAGGGGAGCCTCAGAAGCCCCCCAACAATACTATAGCAGGTTTTAACAGCATCTATTAATACTTTACACCTTCCTAGTGCCCAAGTAGAAGTGGATCCTCCCAGGATGTCTCAGAATGGTATTAGGAGCAAATATATACAGTATATTCTTATTTAAATGTTGACAGAACTAGCAAACCCTGCTAGGATACTAATTGCTCTCACTCCGAGAAATGGCAGAATTGAAAAAAATCACATCCAGAAGAATTAAATTTTTAACAGCCAAATAGTATTTGAGGGGGAAATAATTCTAGGCAGAAAAGATTAAGAATGGGGGGATATAATAAAGGCTCAGAGGAGAATGCACATTTTAACTAAAGTCTCCAGTGGACTAGAAAGCATCTTTAAGACATTGCATCAGAAAAAATTCATAGCTTTTATTCACAAAAGGCTGTCTGAATAATTACCATGTATCAGGACACAACACACAAAGTACTGGGCTAAGAGATGACTGTTATTTCTGAGGCTCCACCCCCTAAAGTTTTGACAACCTTTCAGAATAGTGCAACCATCTAGGGAGCACGTATTTGTGAGTTTATAGAGACATTTCACAACTGATCCACTGTTGGGAGCTGTGAACCCCCAGATCCTAAATTTCTTGTAAACAACGTGGTATGCTTGCAGCTGCTCTGAGCACGAGACCCTCAGGAGTTCCTGATGGCAGGGGAGTGGTTTCTAGTGGGTTTGGCTAGGGCGTGGCTATCAGCTAAAGATCCCTATATAAGCTGCCCCTGGACACAATAAAGGGGGGCATTCCTGGTTTCAAGGATGACCCATGTCTCTGTGTGTCTTTGTGTGTTTTAATCTCCAGCCCATTGCCCGAGACTCGCCAATGGTCCTGCAGTGCAGGCGCCACAGTACAGGAGTAGTACCGTACTGTCATGTAGTACAGGCGGGTGCTACAGTCCACAACAGTGTCTATTTGTAGGAATGATTCTGTGAGCTGAAACATGTGCCCAAAACCACACAGACAGGAAGTAGTGGGGGCTGACTGAAAACAGATTCTTTGTTTTGTTTTGTTTTTTGAGACAAGGTTTTGCTTTGGAGCCTGTTCTGGAACTAGCTCTTGTAGACCAGGCTGGTCTTGAACTCACNTGCCTCTGCCTCCCAAGTGCTGGGATTAAAGGTGTGCACCACCACCACCTGGCGAAAAGATTCTTAAATGCAAATTTTGGTACAGAAGGAAACACCTTCTTCTGACTTGGCAGAGGAGTGACGACTCTTGTGTCTTGAATAAGACTGGCCCCCCATAGGCTCATATATTTGAATGCTTAGTCACCAGGGAATGGAATTGTTTGAAAGGATTAGAAGGATTAGGAGGTGTGACCTTGTTGGGGGAAGTGTGTCACTGGGGATAGGTTTTGAGGTTTCAGAAATCCACGTCAGCCCCAGTGTCATGTTTTCTCTGGCTGCTGCCTGTGGACCAGGATGTAGTTCTCAGTTACTGCTCTAGCACTATGCCTGACTACATGCCACACACACACACACACACACACACACACAATGTATGGCTGAATGGTATGAGAGTTACTGTTAATGTATGGCTGAATGGTATGAGAGCCATTGGTAATAATGTATGAGACTCTGTATCAGATCCAAGTGGGACAGTCACCTAAACCAGAATTCCTCAAACCATGATCTACAAACAGGGTCTGGCTCGTAAATCATGTGTGAATAATCTAAGTTAACTAGAGCAGCTGAGAGTAGAGACACTTACAGCAAGTTAACTTTTATGAAACACCCACACATGTCATTGGTTTACTTGACTGACACCAACTGAATTAGTATAGAATTAATAATTTCATTTGTGGAATAAGAGTCACATGGACTGAGAGTGATCTTTGCAAACAGAATCATGTATTGGTTTTTGATGAACTAGATATTTTAAAATATTTCTTGCATTACATTTTGTGTGTGTGTGTATGTGTGTGTGTGTTTGTGCATGCACACATGCACTGAAGTCCTTGCAGAAGCAGCTGGGGTCCCCTCGAGCTGACATGGATGGTTCAGTCCTTTGAAAGAGTAGCCAATGCTCTCAATCACTGACTTAGAAATGCTCTTTAGAAGTAATAGTCTTTCCTAGAAGGCAGCTTGAGAAGTATTAGTGTCCTAAGTGTGACTAATAAACCTTTTCCATTCTTTTTTCTTTTACTTTATTTATTATGTACATAGTGTTCCACCTGCATGTATGTCTGTATGGCAGAAAAGAGCACCTGATCCCATTCCAGATGGTCATGAGTCACCATATGGTTGCCGAGAATTGATCTCAGGACCTCTGAAAGAGCAGCTAGTGCTCTTAATCTCTGAGCCATCTCTCCAGCCCCCACCCCTTTCAATTCTTAATTACCAGTCACTTCTTTATGTCTGTCTGGATCTGAGCTCCTACAAGCAAATCCCAAAATAATCAGGCATGGGATGACCTGAGAGACCACCATGCAGCATCCATAAACAGGCTTAGAATTGACTGTCTTGTGTATATGCTGGAAGGAGACAGAGACAGTGCGCCACTGTAACACATTGGTTTTATAAAGGTCATCAAGAGGTCAACCTGATTCCTGTTCGCTCTTCTTACTGAGGTCTACTCATTCTCCAGAGATACGTTTTTTTTAATCAAAGTAAACTGAGCAGGAAAAATATCCATATGAATAAATGTATTGTTTTATAAAAACCACTGTCTAGAAATATGGGAATAAGAGCCAATTCTTTAATGTGTCCCAGTGAAGACACAGTGTGATGATTCTATAGCTACTTTGAAAGCTCCACACTGAAGAGTGGAAGGTTCACTTAGCTGCCTGAAGGCGTTAGCAACTGATCTCAATCATGTTATTAGAACCATTTTCTCCTAGATGGTCAAGGCCTAGGACTCTTCTAAATGCTTTGGAAAACATATGCTATCTAGTTGTGAAATACTTAGTAGTCTAATTTTACTTGGAAGCATGAACCCTTTTAAACATTGTATGTTGTGTGTATAGGCAGGTGTGCATGTCCATGAATGCACATGTGTCTGTGGAGGTCAGAGGTCAGTGTCTTCCTCTGTCACTCTCCACCTTATGTTTTGAGGCAAAGTCTCTCAGTGTTTTGAGTTCCTGTTTTAGCTAGACTGGCTAGCCCCGACAATCTGGTTGGCTTGCCCTAAAGTGCTGGGCTTATGGACACACACCAACTTTATGTGATGCTGGGGTTGCATCCTCCGATCCTCATGCTTGAGTAGTCATACTTTACCACTGAGCCATCTCCCCGGTCCCCAGAACACGAGCCCTTTAAGACAAATATGGTGGGCCTCTAAGTCCCAGAAGCCATATATATCTTGCTCTCAGTAAAATCGATGTTTTTGCTTGTAAAGGCATTTGCACCATAGATTTTAGTTTACTCACCCTTCACCCCACAATTCAACACATTTCTCTCCATTTCCTGTGGTGCAGAAAAAGGTGGTTTGCTCACAGGTACTCCTAAAAATATCCAATGGCTATCTATGTATTTACTAAATCCTGTTCTTGGCATTCATTCAACATTTATCAAGCAATTATTTATCTTCTGCTGAGCAGGTGCTCAGTAAAAAAAAATGATCCGCATAGGTTGTCTGGAGTCTAAATAATAGAAGAATATCATAGTTCTCGTCAAAACTAAGATGCCAACATAATGCTTATTGCTAGTATACCACGGAGCTATCCGGTTTACAGTTAGAACATTTGAAATGGCAGAAACAATTTTTTAAAAACAAACATGTAATTATGATGTGGGGGCAAAGACACAATCCCACAGTAAAAGACAACTTCACATTAAGACATGTGAAGGCTAGGAAGAAAACCTTATTTATAGATAAAATGCTTCACTACCTAACACAGCCCCATTCAGAGAAAATTCTCATCAAACTATAATTTCTAAAAATCATATCTCTCCACAATGTCATAAAAATGTTATTTTAATGATTTGTTTTTATTTTATGTGCACTGGTGTTTTGCCTGCACATATGTATGTATAAGGGTGTCGAATCACTTGGAGCTGGGGTTATAGACAGTTGGGAACTGCCAACTGGGGTTCTTGGAATTGAACCCAAGACCTCTGGAAGAGCAGCCAGTAATCTTAACTGTTGAGCCATCTTTCCTTCCCCTCTTATTATTTTCCTATCCTTACAGATTTTGTGGGCACCACAGGGACAGCCAACATCTTCTCCAGGACCTCTAGGGTCTGTCCCAACTAAGACTTGAGGGTATCCAGCTCATTGGGAAGAGCTGGAATTATCCAAATACTTGTTACTGTTATTTGAATGTAACATAGCACATCTGGGCGTGTGAGTTTGATCACTTTGGTCTCCAGCCAATGATATCATTCTGGGAGATTGTAGACCCATTATGGGGTGGAGACTGACTAGAGAAGTGGGCCACTGAAGTGTGGGTGGGCTTGTAGTTTAGAGCTTGGCACCACTTCTCATCTTTTCTGTTTCTTGACTGCAGACTATGATGCCACAAACCACCTTGCTCTCCTGTTCACACACCTCCCCACCATGGTGGGCAGTAGCTCTACAAACTCTCAGAAGCTGTTTCTTATCTGTGTTTTTTAAACAGAATCAATGAAAGTAGCCAATGCAGAAAATCAGCACCAAGTGTGGAGGTGGCACTGGAGTGAGCCTGGCATGCAGATCATGGGCCTTTAGGATCACTCTGCCGGAGGAATGCAGGAGACTTTAGAGTCTCTCCTGGACATGCACAGAGCGAGGACACCTCTGGATTGCCCAGCGCACACCGCCCCCACTGAGCTCAGGGAGGCTGCTCTGCCTTCTTGTTACAGATGTCACAGTCTAACAATGACCTGTTTGCAATCCATTCACCGCCATGGTTTCTTCCTCCATGCATTCTTGGCTGGTGAGTCTCTTTGTGCAATGGCCTCTAGGTACTGGCTACTGCTCCTCTTTGGAAGAGAAGGCTGTTAAAAAGCCTTGGGGAGAAATTTGTGTGCTAGAGAAGCTTCATTCAGGCATAAGGTAAAATATTGGTCATAAGTTCATTGTTTATGAATCCACTATATATATATATATACATACATACATATATACACACACACACATATATATATTTAGTAGGGCATCTTTATAAAACAAGTCAGGTACTGATTGGTTGACAAAAATGTTGTAGCTAAAAGCTCACAGGAACATACTCTGAATTGCCCTATGGTAAAGGTTCAGGATTCATTGATCTCAGTCCTCATGAGGAATGTATGAAACAGGAGTTCACAGACATGAAGATCCAGCTACAGTTACTATTGAAAAGTATCTGGCACTCCCTTTCCCAGTTGGGATTAACAGTGGAGAGCCCTTGCTATAAAGGGACCCCACTGTACTTTTATTTAAGTAAATAAATACTTCATGGTGTCGCATAAAACTTTGGTTAAGTTTAAGCTAATAGAACAATTTAACCAGAACTCATCAGTAAGAAACTTAATGATTTTTTTTGAAACTTAATGATTTTACAATATAGCTATAACACTTGACAGTTCTAGATTTTATTCAATGTGTCATAAAATACAATCCCACTAATTTGGAATAAACCTTGCCTTTCTTCTGCTCTTGTATATTACTAATCACCAATTTCAAAAATAGAAAAGTAGCCTGGTCACCTGCTGGCATCACTATGAATTGTATATTCTGTAAGTGTAACAGGAAATTTAAAAAAAAAGTCAAAATTCATTATTGAGTTTGCACTAAATAATTGAAGTTTAGATCTGAATAATAATAGATTCCCTGTAACAGCTAGACAGCACTGTGTAGCCTGAGGTCTTCGCACAGTTCGGGCAGGGAAGGACAAAGAAAGGAAGTAGCTTCAACTACCAGGCCCAAACAATGGGCTATTTTCCAGCAATGATGAGAACAGAGGACTGATCCGGGCCACAGCACGGGTAGAACTTGCAAATGCTAGTTCTCTCATCAAGTGAAAGAAGCCACTACAATGGAACACACACTGTGTGGTTCTATTGCTACGAGATGCTCAGAGGAGGCAAATCTATAGATACAGGAAGTAGATCAGTGGGTGCCAGGCTTTGGGACAAGGGTATGGGTTGGAAGGGAGAGCTACTGCTCGGTTTCCCAGATTGTTTTTGGCAATGGCCGACTATACTGGGATTAGATAGTGGTGCCGGGTGAATGCGCTAAATGCCACTGAATTGAACACTGTGAAACTCTGAATTTCGTGTAATAGAAATCACATCTACAAGGCCAATTGTAGACCCACAAAATACATACAATTTTCAAAGTCAGGTAACTGCTGCGGATGGAGGGAAATAGAGCACACACACACTACTGGTAAGAGTGTCATTTCAAAGCAGACTCACCACTTAACCCAGAAATTCCACCCAGGAGAAATGAAAACCTGAACACAGTCTAGAGCGCTCTCTCTCTCTCTCTCTCCCTCCCTCCCCTCTGCCCCTCCCTGCACAAATGCTGATGGCACCATTATTCATAATAGCCCAGAGTTGAAGCAACCTAAATAACTACTTACTATAGATTGATTAAACAAAATGTTTATAAAGGGCATTATTTGAACATGAAAAAGAGTGACGCTACAGCATGCCTGAACACTGAAAATATTTTAAGCAAAGGAAGTCAGTCACACAGGAGTACACACTGCCATGGTTCTACTCATACAAGTATCCAGGAGTTAGGTGTGGACTCGGTGATTTTGAGAGACACTTACACCGTCCTAGGTCCCTGACATTTTCCCGAAATGACCTAAACACAAAGTCACCTACCAGGATGGGAGGTGCAGGGTGGACAGGCCCTTCATTTTGTTTTGTTTTGTTTTTTAGGATTTCGGGTTTCCAACCAAACCATCTAAACAAAGATAACTGAAATTAGCAGTGTCTTAGAGGATGCCTCTAGGAGTTAGAGGTCAGTGTCCTCATTTGCCTTCTGTGATAAACACTACCCAAATGACTTGGGAAGGAAAGGAAATTTCCACATTGAGTGCAGCTAGCAACCTAGGAATTGAAACAGAGACCATGAAAGAATGTTGATTGCTCCCAGGTTCACCTTCAGCTTTCTTTTCTTTCTTTTTTACCTAAGGGTTTTTGAGACAGGTTCTCTCTTCATAGCCCTGACTGTGCTGGACCTTACTCTGTAGATCAGGTGGACCTCAAACTCACAGAGATCTGCCTTTGTTACCCCAGTGGAGTTCTGGGATTAATGCCAGGCATGCCACCATGCCCAGCCCCAGGTACCTTTTCTATACTTCCCAGAAGCATTTGCCCAGGGGTGGTACCACACACAGCGGGTTGAGCCCTCCCACACTAACCATTAATCAGAGAAAATGCCCCATGGAGTTGCCTACAAATGGATTTAATGGAGACATTTTCACAGTTTAAGTTCCCTCTTTCCACGTGACCCTAGTTTATGCCAAATTGACAAAATAAAAACAAACAAAAACAAAGCAGCAACAACAACAAAAAGCTAACTTAGCCCAGGGTTGAGTAAAGGCTAAATACTGAGGTAGGGGGTTGCTTTTGAAAAATTGTCCTAGCATTGTAATGGTTGCATAACTCCATAAATATACTTAAAAGTCATTAAGTAGTCCACTTTATTATTATTATTATTATATTATTATTATTGATTTTCTGTTTCTGAGGCATTTTCACAAAACCATGGGGGGGGCGGGGGCGGTGGCTTCAAACTTGGTGTCTCGTCAAGTGTCACTTAGAATTCCTGACCTTCCTGCTTCCAAACCATAGTGCTAGGATTGCAAAGGTGCACGACCTATTTCACTGAAAGTGATACCACAGCCCTCTAACACCCCTATATCCAAGAAGTCTGGAATGATTGGAAGCGTCACCCCAGCCCCTGGCCTGGGAGTTGCCTTGGTTGGACTCCAACTCCTAGCCTGCCTTGCGCTGACCCCTCCCTGGGGAGGATCAGGACCACTCCCACAGGCTATTTAGGCTCCCACCTGAAAAAGGAACACATGGTTTGCCTGGGCTCTTCTCCCCACTATGCTGTCCTAGTCCACCCAGGAGTGTGGAATTTATCAAACGTGGACATTTTAAATTTGGTGTAATGTGGTCTAATTGGAGTTATTTTGTGTCGGCAGAGAGGCTCTTCTTAAGAATTTTCCTAACACCACCGTGTCTGGGTCACTGCCTAGTAGGGATAAATTAATACACATACATGTACTACATGAGGAAGGAGGACCTCTGGGTCCCTACCCCCAAGAGCTGTGTCTGTTACTGGCTGCTGGGACATGGAAATTCGTTTCTCTTAGGAGTGTGGGCATGGGTAGGTTCCCAGTGCCTCAGAGGGCGACTTCTGCCCCAGTGCATGCAAATAGCACTCTCGTTGAATTCCGTGGGCTAAATAAATGATAAAAACCATTTGAAGTTGGAAGGGAGGTGTGATGGGAGGAATCTTTGAGGGAGTTGATGGGTAGAGAGAAAGGAATGGATATGATTGACATATATTGTATACAGGTATAAAAATTTCAAAAAAGAATGATGAATTGTATATGAATTTATTTCAACAAATCTTTTGGGAAAAGTAAGAACCCTAAGCAAAGTATCTAAGAAGCACTGTTGTGTGCTCTGGCCAGCCCCCAAGTGCTGATGAGGCTTCAGGTCATTTCTGGAAAGGGTCAAGGAAGCAGATAGCCCAAGACTCCTCCCAACGACTCTGGGTTTCCACTGACTTTGCACAATAAGCAGCCCTGAAAATCGGGGACCCTGGCTTCCTTACAGGTGTAAATGGGGCTGCTGATCCGGGTTTGGCCTCCAAGTCTGAAGAGTCACTAATGCCAGTTCCTGGTAGTCTCTGAGCTCTGGCTGCTGGGAAGTGGCCCCCGAGGGGCAGGTGGTACCCTACTGTGGCCCGAAGGAGACTGGTTTTGCAGAGGAGCTGACAGTCTGTCTGCCGCCTTTGGAGAGGCGCCCAGACCGGTTCAACAGAAACCTAATAGCAGTTGCTCAGGTCTCCACCCACTGCCCACCGCCGGGCTATGCAAAAGGAAGATCTGGGTGGCAGAGACGCTGCGGAAGAGCCCAGTGATGACAGGCCAGCTGGCAGATCCTGGCCCTTCTTCCTATCCCTGTGGAGGGGCGTGGCCAGGGCTGGCGCACGGGTGGGGTGAGGACTTGACTCCCTCGGGATCACCACGCCCCCTCGCGGCTCTGCGGTGCAAGGCGGTGTACTCGCGGGGCGGGGACTCAGGACAAAGTGACTAGTGCACACAAACAGGGCGACCCAGGCGCGACCCCCTGGCGAGCTGTCCCTACCCATGGCCGAGGAGCCAGAGCCAGACCTTGGGGCGGCCGAGGACGCAGTGGAGCCTGCTGTGGAGATGCCAGGCTGGAAGTCTCCAGAGGACACAGACCCCCAGGTAGGTGTTTTCCAGGGCCCTCAAGGGTTGCTTCTGGGCTACTTTATCGTGAGATTGAAGAGTCCCATAGAGTTAAGTAAAAAGTTTAGATCCTGCATAAACCAGGCAGGAGATGCTCTGTTTGCCCCCCCCCCCAGAGTCATGCCTCCACTTCCTGTCTGAGGTGGGGGAAGTGGAGAGGAATTGGTTATTATGCAGACGCAGTACTTCTATATAAGAGATGCTTGTTTCATTTAACATGGCCTTAGGGCAGTATCTGCTCCCCCATCCCATTGGAGATCTCCAGAGAGGCCCCAGCAGTTCCTTGGCCAGCAGTCTTCTGGTAGACTAGGGATTAAGGCTGCTTGTATTGCTACCTCTCACCACCTCCCGATGCCCAGGAGTTGCTTCTGAAAGTTTTCTCTATTCCATTTTAGCCCGGAAGTTATGAGATCCGACACTACGGACCAGCCAAGTGGGTCAGCACTTGTGTGGAGTCTATGGACTGGGATTCAGCCATCCAGACTGGCTTCACAAAACTGAATGGCTACATTCAAGGCAAAAATGAGAAAGGTAAAAGTAGCCGCTGAGATCCTCAGGCTGAGTTTAAACACAGCAAAGAAATCCTCGTTTGTAATAGATGAATAACCAGACCATTGGAAACCTCATGCTACTGTATTCGGATTGGCCTCAGGAAGCTTAGTGTAGCTAGAGGAAGGTGCTGCTTAATTCTATTTGTCCCCAATTTTTGTTGGATGAAATGGGGGGGATTCTGTGACTAGGGAGAAATTCTTACCTATGTGGCAAGTGTCGCTAATAATTTGTGAATGCTAACTAGTGGTACCAGGGGACAGGGAGATGTTCAGGAGCATGAACTGCAAGTCAGAACTCACTGTCTTCTCTCTCTTTCTCCCTCCCTCCCTCTCCCCTGCCCCCATGTGTGTATTTGTGTATGTATGTGTATAACTTTGCAGGTCTCTTAGCCTATAGGACCTCATTTTCTGAGTTGTAAAGAGAAAACTGATTGTCTCATGTTTCCTGTAATTTCTCCTTTATGCTTGAAAATAGAATTCATTAACCCCAGAATACAACACTACAGAAAGTGTTAATGTAGATTATAAATAATTGTCATTTTACCACCACCCTTTTTTTTAATAAAAAGATGAGACATTATCTCAAGGGGGCATATTTATATTGGTGTTATAAAGTAAGTCAAAAAATTCACATAAAGATAGCTTTTAAAATTCAAATTAGCCGTGAACACACTGAAGGTGATTTCCTTTTCCATGCTGCAGAGATGAAAATGAAGCTGACCGCTCCAGTGACGAGCTACGTGGAGCCCGGCTCAAGTCCTTTTAGCGAGTCTACCATTACCATTTCCCTGTGCATCCCCTCCGAGCAGCAATCCGATCCCCCCAGGCCTTCAGAGTCAGATGTCTTCATTGAAGACAGAGCTGGGATGACTGTGTTTGTGCGGTAAGTGGTAGATAACTCAGGGCCCGCTGACCACCACCAGCCTGTTTCACCCGTGTGCTCTCGCCATTTGCCCCCTAAGCAATTTCAGCAGGCTTTTCGCCCTTCCATAAGCACAGCCTAATACATTCATGGTGTTTTCCTACTGTCTCAGTTTTAAAATGTCACTAAGGTCTATTACAAGATACAGTCTATTTATCGAGAGGCCTATTATATACCTTCCATATAAAACATAGCACAAATTATATCACCCAGAGCATAGGGCCACCTTTCCCATAATCTAGGTAGACCTGAACAATAATACCTTAAATAAAAAGTATATGATGTTGTCTTAGTCTTTTTGAGCTGCCACAACAAATATTATAGACTTATAACAAATACTATAACTTATAACAAACAGACATTTGTGTTTTGTAGTTCTTCCTAAAAGCTGGGTTCAAGTTCAAGGCACTGAGAGTTTTAGTGACTGGCTAGGGACTGTTCCCTGGTTCATATGAGCACCTTGGAACCCCTTTGTAAGGGTAATGTTCCTTTTCATGAGGGTTCAACCCCCATGACCTAATCACCCTCCAGAAGCTCTTAAAACCATCACGTTTGTGATTAGGAGTTCAGTATGAATTTTTGAGAGATACAGACATTCAGTCCACAGCATTCTGTCCCGAGCACATGAACTTTGTGTCTTTCTCATACAAAATGTATTCAGTTCCATTGCATTAACCCAGGATGGAGTCAGACTTTCCTTTGGGCCACCAGCTCACAAATAACATGGAGACTTATTATTAATTATGAAAGCTTGGCCATAGTCTAGGCTTTTCCCCAGCTAGCTCTTACAACTTCAGTTAACTTGTCTCTATTAATCTGCATTCTGCCATGTGGCTCTCCTCGGTACCGTATGTCCAACTTCTTCAGTATCTTGCTTGCATCTCCTAAAGTCCTGCCTATTCTCTCCTGCTTAGCTATTGGCAGTTTAGCTCTTTATTAAGCCAGTCACAGTGACACATCTTCACACAGTGTAAACAAATATCCTGCAACACCAGAATCTTAGCTCATTTCAGCACTGACTCAGAAGACTCATTTAAATATCATCCAAATGAAATCTGGCTGAGACACAAGGCATGATTCATCCTGAAGCAAATTCTCACCAGCTGTGGGCCTCTAAAGTCAAACAAGCTATGCGCTCAAGGCACAACACTGTGGCACGCATGGGAGAGACATCTGTGTCCCATATGGGGAACTAGTAATGGGCCTCAAGACCCAAATCTCAAGACTTTAGATTCATCTTTTTGACTCAGGGCTTTGCCCCTCAGGTTCATCAGACTGGAGGCTGGCCCTCCAAAGCTGTGCTGGACAGGGATTAGGCCTCTGATGCCCCACATAGCTGTATCCCATGAGTTTGGGTGCTCCCAAGCCCAGCAAAGTTATCAAGGTGTAGAGCAGTGTGTCACAACCCTTTGGGGGGGGGTCACATATCAGAAATCCTACATATCAGATATTTACAGTTCATAACAGTAGCAAAATTATAGTTATGAAATAACAGCAAAATAATTTTATGGTTGGGGTCACCTGAGCATAAGGAACTGTATTAAAGGGTCACAGCATTAGGAAGGTTGAGGACCACTGTTTTAGAGTCACCTCCCCGTAGCTGCTATCAGGCTGCAATCACATACCCGTCACTCTTCTAAGATGATGTGCTATGCCCTCTCCCACAGTTCCATTAGGTATAGCTATAGTGGGGATTGTCTGTGGTGGCCCAGCCCTTGCTATTGCCCATATGCGAATGTGCCTCTCGGTATGGGGAGACATTGTTGAATAGAATAGACATGGTCTTTGCTCTTCTTTGAAGGATTATGTTTTATCTGAGGCTGCTAGACTGGTTCTTTTGGTTTGGTTGGTTGGTTTTTGTTTTTGCATTGGCACATTTCTAAGAAAACTTATACCAATGAAGCATATTAAAAATACTCTGTTTCTCATTTTTCACCTTCTAAGTAAAACCCACTGTCCTTATATGCCCTGTACTTCAGCAGGTCAGTGGCTGCTGTGACTTCGTCTGGGGACACTTTTGTTTATGTGCTTGACTAAACTTTTATCCTCTTTCCCTTCCTGTCCTTGTAGCCGCTCCATCCGCTAATCTGTCCTGTCTCTCGCCCTACGTTCTTACCAGATCTCATCAGGTTCCTCTCTGCTCAGCATCATGTAGCATAGTCCCGGAAGGTCATAGGTTAATATGCAAAGGTCTTGCTTCTGGCTTCAAGCTCTCCTTTTGAATCTCATTTTATGCTTTCCTGTGATGGTGCTTTTCCTTTGCCCTTCCTTTGTTCAGGAAAACCATCCTTCATTCTATGACCAACTCAGAAGACACCTATTAGCCTGGACTGGTCCCAATCCTTAGTATTCCTAGAGCCCTTTGGTCCCATCTCTGTTAAAACACTTTCTCAGGAAGTTCAGATAATGCTGTAAAAATATTGATCTCTTTCATTTGACTATGAATTCATAGACATTCAAATTATAGTGTATTCATCTGTAATCCACTGTGTTTGCTTTGCCCCAGAAGAGGAAAAGGGGAAAGCATTTGACTGTCTGAATTGGGTCTGTTGACACACTCTTGTAGTCCCAGGTACTTGGGAGGTTGAGACAGAAGTTAACTTAAACCTGAGAGTACTGACACAGCCTGAGCAACTAAGACTCCATCTCAAAGTATGCAGCAACAGCAACAGAACAAAGAAACAAATGCAAGCAAGTCCAGCTTGATAGCACACTTCATAGTACTAGCATTGGGGTGGCTGAGTTATAAAGATCATGAACTTGAAGTTAGTCCTGGTGACATAGTATAGTCAAATTTTTCTTTGGGCCATCAACTCACAAATGACATGGAGACTTATTATTAATTATGAAAGCTTGGCCTTAGCTTAGGCTTGTCCCACTAACACTTATAACTTAAATTTACCTGTTTTTATTAATCTATGTTTTACCGTGTGGTTTTTCACCTTTCTTTCATCTTGTACCTCCTGTTTTCTGTCCATGTCTTCTCCCCTGCGCCTCTGTCATCTCTTCCCCTTCCTTTCTCTCTCCCCAAAAGTCCCACCTGTCTCTCCTGCCTAGCTACTGGTTGTTCAGCTCCTTATTACACCAATTACAGCAAATACATCTTTACAGAGTATACACATATCCCACAACAACATAATGCCTCTAAGGGTTGCCTGAGCTATATAGTAAGACTCCCAGATGTATAGTGACTCTCAGGGTAGCCTACGTTGTATATAAGAGGGAAAGAAGGAAGGGAGAGAGAGGGTTGGGAGGGAGATGAGGGACATAGAGTGTGGAAGAGGACTGATTGTCTGGGAGAGCTCCTGTGTGGTTCTCTAAATTGAAGCATCAGTTTGTTTCTGGGAAGTTCCTAGTAATGCACTTGGCCCTCTCCGACACACCCTCAATGTACATTTTAATAAGGTCCTAGGGTAACTTTTGTATATGTTAGACCACACAAGAAGATGCGAGTTCCAAATAAATCAGTAGATGGGACTTACGAGTTTTCCTGGGTCTCTCCTAATGACTTCATGAGCCTAGCCATGCAGGTCAGTGGCTGCCTGGAAGCCACTTCCTGCAGCTTTCAGGGCACCAGACCCTGCTGTTCATCTCAGATTAGCATTGGTATCCATAGTAAAACCACTCATGCCCAGTCACTTTCTCCCCTGTAGGTCCTTTGACGGATTCTCCAGTGGCCAAAAGAATCAAGAACAACTTTTGACATTAGCAAACATTTTGAGAGAAGAAGGAAAGGTTTTCAATGAAAAGGTCTTTTATACTGCTAGCTACAGCAGTCCTTTCCAATTACTTGATAAAAATAACGAGGTGTGGCTGATTCAGAAAAATGAGCCCTTCCAGGAAAACGAATAAGAAAATGAAGATCACTGTCAGGGGCAGAACTTCTGTCCAATGCAGACATCAGCAGCATCGTAAGTGAAGTTATCTAGTGTCTTCATAATGTAAATACTTGATCTACAGGATATCTGATATGTCACACACACACACACACACACAGGGGTTGCAGCTCACAGATTGAGAACTACTATTCTAGGGTGTCTTACCCTAAACACCATCCCCAATCATGCTTATTTCCAGTGTGCCTTTTGAGAAGCTTTCTTTAAGTACAGGGTATATCAAGATAAATTTGTAAATGGGTCATAGGTTAGATGGCCTCTATCTCTATGAGGATCCAGGGCAATGCCATGCAATTTCCTTCTTATTCACATGATCACCATCAAGTTGCCTTCTTCTGCTTGTATTTATGACATTTGAATGCTCTAACTTCCATGTAATAGCAAAAAAACCTGTGTAGAAATAAAATTATGTTGGATACAAAAATATCTTTCTGCTGCCACTATTATGTTTTTCTGTTGAGTCTTTGTCCCCGTCCAGCTACTGGTCCCTGCATAAAGAAAGCTCTTACCTTAAAGTGCTGAGAAAATTTGGGGACAAAAAATAAATTGATGAAGTGGTAGGACTTCCTCTGCTACCTGACAGGTTTGCCTTCTGAAGAAATACATGCAAATACCTAATCTTAGCATTCACTTGTTTTTTTTTTCCAAGTATTTCATGTAGTCTTTCTAGAGGTTTTAAGGAAAGTCTTCCTCTTTCCAATGTGGGTTGGAAATCAAGGAGGTTGGAAAGTCTTGCTTCCTTGTGCTGTCAGGTCTCATTGTTGGGAAGATCAAATCACCTTCTGGTTCCTGGCCACTGTCTCACTCCAATGTAGGTTCCTGGGATGCTGGCTTTCAGAGCAGGAGTAAAGTAGGTTAGGTCACAGGGAGGTCCTGATAATTAAACCAGCTCACCAGTGGCGCGGCTTCCACTTCTCATTGGCTGTGTAAGCAGAGACCGTACAATCACTTCCTGAGAAATAGTCATAGAGGAGGCTGAGGTGCCAGTAGATTGGATGCAGCTAAACAATATATGAGATTTAACTTGAGTGTCAGAGGTATCTTTGTAAAACTAAACTCTCCGGTAGAAGAGTGTTCTCAACCCTCCTAATGCTGCCATGTTGTGGTGACCACCCCCAACTACAAAATTATTTTCATTGCTACTTCATAACTGTAATTTTACTACATTTAGGAATCATGATATAAATACTTTTGGAGATAGAGTTTTTGTCAAAGTTGTCCTGACTCATATGTAGGTTGAGAAGCGCTGCTCTGGACCACAATCTGCCCCCATAGTTGCTGGTTTTTACATAGTTTATTCTGAATGTTTCCTCTGAATCCTCAAGTCAAACTGCAGAATAATCTATTTGTGAGCATCAGTATTTTATAGAAGGTGAAACTGAGGGACAGCAATCTTAAGTTCCCCCAGACAAAACTGTAGGGACACAGGTTGACCTGGTTCTTTCTTTCATTCCCTCACCAGGCCAAGTGAGGTAATACATTTTCTGCACAGAAACCTTTGAGACAAAGCAAGCTACATTTCTGTTTTTTAAATGGCTGCAGATATGAAAATCTTTAATTCTCAGCATTATTTCCTTAAGTTGCATGTTGAATTTATTGATTCCTTACATAACTATGCTTGCCAAAAAGAAATGACTTTTATAGCATGGATATATATATATGCTCACTAGCTGGGGGATGCCTTCAGTCTCTCCTATTGACGAAAGTCCACAGTACTAACTTCTGCTGTTAGGAGGCAAATATTGCCAGTATTTAACCTGCAGCCCTGGATGAAACATGCATAATTTCCATTTTAAATGAAAGGAACCCATTTCTGATGGCTAAAATGAAAAAATGTTTTTTTTTTAAAAAAAAAACCTGTGTTTTGCTCCCATTCAAGCTCAATATATTCCATTTTCCTCTTTTCTTCTTTTAGAAGCTAAAACCATTTCAACCATAAATCGGTAGATCCAGACAGCCTTTATTTTCATTTTTAGCAGCAGCGAATTGGTTAATTTCATGGCCAACCCTGACTGTGGAGCTTCCTTTGTGCTAACATTTCTTCTTGTGTCTTCCCTTCTCAATGGGACTTTTTTTTTAGGTCATACCCTTCCTCTTTGCTGTTGGTCTAATTTTGCTCCATGAACAAGATCCTGCCTTCTCTGCAAACTCAGTACCTCCAACTGTTGCACCAAGAATGGACTCCAAGTTTGGAAATCTGATTCCCCCGCAAGAAATCCCACTTTTTTCTTGACTCTCATGTAGGACAGTTCCCGGATTGCTCATAGTACCCCCACCACCTTGACTCTCTATCTAGTTGCCATGGAAAGAGTGACCAAAGGTGTCCTTGGAGCTTTGGACCATAAGGCCACATCTCAGGAATTAAGTGGCTGGTCCCATGTACCCTTTGCTTTCCACAACAGCCATCTGTGTCTTCACAGGTGAAGAGAGTTTTCAAGAAGATAGTTCATTGACAAGAATTCACTCAAACTCATAGTATTCGTTCATTCCTTTACAGTCACTACTTAGCTTCTTAAAAATCTCCACTCTGCCTCCCCCAACATGCAAGCAGTACCATCACATGACATTTATCTCCATGGTTCAGATCAGTATGGACTGCCGACTGTGTTCCTGGGACAATGCTCATGGTCCCTCATCATTGACTTGCTATTCATCAACATGGTTCCTTTATCTACTGAGTCCAGCTCCCTGCTGAAAACACAGTAGAGTTCCTGAAGGATGGGGGCCCTGCCTGAAGGGACTTTGCTTCCTAGACAGTGAGGAAGTTCAGTGAAATAAGATGACTTGAAATTATGGCATGTGTTAAGAAATGAGATGAGGGTTGCTGGGGAGAGAGTTCCGTCGGTAAAGTGTTTGCTATAGAAACAGGAGGACCTCCATACAATGTTCACATTAAAATGAAGGCAGACAAATGAAAGAAAAAAAGCTGGAT
This sequence comes from Ellobius talpinus, assembly GCA_001685095.1. NCBI lineage: Eukaryota > Metazoa > Chordata > Mammalia > Rodentia > Cricetidae > Ellobius > Ellobius talpinus. The sequence continues at coordinate 26,002 of LOJH01001764.1, forward strand.
GTGGTGGTGGTGTGCTCTTGGAAGCTCAGTGCTGGAGAATTGGAGACGGGCAGATCCTTAGTGCTCTCTGGCCAGCCACTAGGCTATTTGGTGAGTTCTAAGCAGTGAGGGACCGGGTATCAAAAAAAACCCAAAAAAAAACAGAATACCAGAGTGAACATCCCTTGATGAAAAGACAAAGTTGTTTCCTGGCCTCCAAATGTACACCATATTCATATACACTCCCATACACATATGTGCATGTTCACATATAAGTAAACACA
>LOJH01001764.1:33627-46586 GCA_001685095.1 Ellobius talpinus
TGAACTCAGGACCTCTGGAAGAGCAGCCAGTGCCCTTAACCTCTGAGCCATCTCCCCAACACCATTCTCATATTTTTTTTAGGTATGCAGAACCCAACATATAAGCTTTCTAAGATTCACAAGAAATGATCTGTGTGCCCCGTGTAGTTGAAAACTAACCCAAAGGATTAAAAAAAAATCCCTGTGGTCATGTGTCAAGCTGCCATTTGTGGCTGTGCTCTGTTTTCTATAGAGGATGAGAGGCATTTTCTTCCTTCCCAAAAGGATGTACGTAAAACACTACAAAGGAGTTCTGTATAGGACACCTTGTGGTGCTTTGGCCTGTATGGTTTAACTTCCACATATTGTCACAAGCTGTCAATGGTGGCTACAGAAGCTTGGTGTAACCACTGGTTTAATCTGGATGCACAACAACCTGGGACAGAACAAGGGGCACAAGGGCATTATGGTAAACAAACACTTTGCACACTTTTATCTCAATTCTCAAGCATGTTGAAATTCTGATGGGAAGAACCTGGAAAGGACTCAGCTCATAAACAAATACAAAAAATAATAATAATAAAAACCCACACAAATCAAATGGTGCAAAAAATCTTTTTAATCTAAAAACTCATTTCCCAGGGCTAATTAATAACCAAGCCCTACCAATTTTATCAGTTTCTTTCACTAACAAGAGTCAGCATTTTCTTCAAAGTGAGATAATATATAATAGATTTTGGTAAACCTAAGTTAGGACATGATGCTGCAAGCAGTTCAAGGGGGGTAAAAATAGCTGTATTATTTTTCTTTGGTATAACCAAAAGGAGAACCGAAAGTTAGCAAATGTTGACATTTCAAGTGACAAACTGTCACACGGAAGTTTAAAGTCTGGTTTTAAAACAAAACTCTCTGTAAAGGAAAAGCTCCACCCACAGCTCTACAGTGCACGTTTTCTGAATTAATTCCAAAAATATTTTATTTAATAAGCAGGAAACAAATCCAGCAGCATCACTCACTACCCTACCCTCCTCTCAGAGGCCCTGCTCTTCTTGGCTCTCTCGCCCGCCCCATTCTGCTACCCGTCACCTCAGCTGGCGGAGGGCTTGGTTGCAACTCGAGGGAATTCATGTAAAAAACAAAACGAAAAGCATCCACCCATGCTTCTGACATCTGGCTAGAAGTGTGTGCAGTAGGCATAGGACACGGCCTCAACACTTCCACTTGGGTTATTTTTACAAAAGAAGGAGGAGGAAGGAGCAGCCACAGCAGCAGCAGCAGCAGCAATAGCAAAGCCCCTCCCCCGGAAAAGTACCTGAACCAATGAGTTGCTTAGCCATTTCCCAGCCTCTCCCTGGCTTCCATGTGTTCCATGTTTAGAACCAGCCCCACTGCCTCTTAGAAGTAACAGCTTCCAATCTCTCCTTAGTGAACTTACTCATTCCCATACCCATAATATTTTGAAAGCAGTTACCATCATGGTCCAGAAGTCTCCATGACGTTCTACCTTAGCTCTGACTTTTTCTCTTATTTCTATACACAATGTTAGTGTGTGTATGTGTTAGAATGAAGTGTTCAAAATGCACATATCCACACACCCGGCATTTTTTGAGAAAAACAAACAAACGACAAAAATCTTCCCCAGGAAGCACTTTCAGAAGTTGAAGCTTCTACTTGCTTTTTAAGCCACGTGGCGAGTAAGTCCTAAATGACCCGCAAGGCCGAGACCTCCCCAACACCAATGCTGAGTCCCCACAAGCCAGGAAAAGGCCACATAGACTTCCGAGAGTGATATACTTCCCTCCAACCTCACTCAAGAGAGGCAGGTTCTGACCCTAACTCTTCAGTACCCCCAGAGTGCTCTGAGAGACCTTTGCCCTCTGCCCTTCCTATTCCATCCACAGAGCTGGACTCCCCCCTACACAGCAGGCTGTCCTGGTCCACCTTCTGCCCCTCCAGTCTGTCCAGAGAGCATCCTCTGGCAGCATCCAGGGTCCTGTGCGGTTTGTTGTCTGTTGGCTCGGCAGGTTCTCCCTCTCCCTCGGAGATGACGGTCATCGGGCTGCTCTGGATGCGGTTCCGCATGCTGTACCTGCTGCTGGCCGCAGAGGGTGGCGTCCGGCTGCGGCTGTAGCGAGGGCCTGAAAAGGATAGACTCCGGGGCATCAGGCCTTCGTTCTTGGCCCACTCCTCCTGGGCCCTCCTGTTCTTGTTGGGGGAGCAGCTAGACGGGCTGTCTGAGACATCTGGCGCAGGCTCCGACCTGGATCTCTGGAATCGGGGGTCTGTGGACTTGAGCATCTCCGCAGCCGACATGCGAGCGCTGGTGTCCGAGCGACTCCCCTTCTTTAGCAGCAGAGCTTTGAAGTTGTCACTGCTGGTGGCACTCTTTTTCATGCTTCTCTGAATGGAGCCGACTTGCTTCGGAGAGGCCAGGCTAGGGGCGGCACCTGTGGGTGTCACTGGTGGGGAGGGAGAGTGATTTCGGGTGTGATCATCTTCTGAGTCTTTCCGGCCAAGGACTTTCCTTTTGGATCTACAATCAAACAAAATTGAGGTTGAAAGTCAATCCTTAGCAACCCTTGCGGCAATCACCTGCCATCTTCCTGTCACACCTTGGGGAAGACACAGACAGACAGACAGACAGACAGACAGACACACACACACACTCCAACCATTAAAGAGGAGCCCTAGAGCTCCTCTGATATTATTTACCACCCATCAGGGCACCAGATGCCCCCACCCCCATGAAGTGTGCTGAAAGTATTTTTGTTCAATAGTTCTGCACAATGGTCAACAGGAGCAGCGAATGAAGTAAGAACAGCTTCAGATTTCTGGAGCTGGCAAAGGGTTTGCAAAGGATCTAATCTAATCGTGGATTAAAAAAGAAACTGAAATCTAGACAACGATCAACCCCCCCCACACTCAGACATACTTAGTACAACTCAGTCTTGATGGACCTTCTTCGTGTGTAACTACACATCTCTGCCGCTTACACTGATTGCCACGGGAGCAACTCTGCCTTCCCGGTCTTCTAGACACTAGCCTGTTTTGATTTGCTTTTAAATGGTCAGAGGGTGCTGAGGCACAAAAAAACCACAGCCATACTCTCTGAAATTTAGGGCCTTTAATTGTAGATAATAGAACTAAAAGAGATGGCGAGATTTAAAAAACAAACAAACAAAAAATGACTGCTGTTTCTCAGGGGGCAGCTGCCTCTAACAAAGTAAGTTAAAATTAAACTTCTGTTGTCTCTGCGTTCTCTCTCTGTGTGTGTGTGTGTGTGTTGTGTTTTTAAAGATGACGGCTATAACAGGCATTTAAATAGTTAACAATGGCTTAAAGTCTAATTACTTCAATAAAGATTAAAGTTTCACACCTCAACTGGCGTTCTACACTTTCCATCTGGCCTTAAATCTGAAGAGAATTAATTTGCATGATAAAACTTGAAAGCTATGCTCCAGTTTGGGTAGTCTTTATACGACATTTGAATTGAGGTGCTGAAGGACATGAATGTAAAGTGCTAAGCGTCCCAGGCTTCAGATGGACTTTGATTACATCTGCCAATTTGCTATTAATCCCGACAACAGAAACCAGCATATAACTCGGCTCTCTTTTTGATCCGCTCCTGAGGCTACTTGGCCTTTAATGTTGTCCCATGTGTGCAGAGAATCAAACAAAACAGGAGGATTTCTATATCTGTAATAGATGGCACTGTCCCTGAAGCAGAAGCCACACATTCTTCAGTGCCTTCTGAAGGTTGCCAAAACAAAATATAGAAGGGACCTTTGGAATATTTTTTAGGAAAAAAATCTGCAGTAATTTGGCTCCACAACAGTTGGATTTCCTTAAGACCGGGTATTTGGTACACACAGCTACTTGGCAACACACATCCCTGCGGCTTGTGATTATAAATACAGATTCCTGTATATTTAGAAACCCAGTACATTCCATCCTAGATGAAAGACATTGGGTCTCAGATGAATTTCCTAACAGTTAAGTCCCAATTGGTTTCAATTAATTCAGAAGATATTTGTCGAGGGCTTATTATGTGCCCAACACAGCTACAGTTAGAAGCATCTGCGTAAACCACTACAAATGCCACTTAATTGGCTCTCGGAAGATGCGTTTCTCATCTCCCTGTTTCAAGAAAGAACTGGATAGCTGGCTCCCTTTTTATTTCTAATGAGATCAAGGAAACCAGAGAAGCAATGGTAAAGTGGTCTTTAGGGTCTTTTAGAACAATACTACAGCCGAGAGACAAAAATAAAACCAAGAAAAGATAGACATGAGTATAATTCTTTGTCAACTCAAGTTGATAACTCAAATCCCAGCTTGCTTCCGCCACTCTTCTACATTGCACACAGTTCCAGGGAAGGGTGGGACGTTCTTCTACCGCATGCAACAGCCTTTTCATTTAAGCTCTCTGGGAGCTGTGCTGGAGAACCAAATGATTCTATAGGGTATTTGGTCTCAGAAGGAAAATAGGGACCATCACTCAGGTCAAAACAAAGTCTTGACAGCATAGAAACATTACAAGAGTTATCAGAAACCCTGGTAGTAAGGAAATCTAAGCTGCAAGAGCATTCCCTTCCATAGCATTAAAGTGCTTGTACATATTCGATCTCAGCATTTTCTAGTATGATGCTGCTATGCAGAGACTAAGTTGTATACAGATGAGCAACGTAATAAATGAGGCTGCAGTGTGCAATCAGTTACACTCATCGGTAATCATTTAAACACCATTAAACACCCTTTGAACAATCGACTGACTGTACTTCTTCTAAAAGCCAGCAGGTGGCGCGAGGAGTATATAGTAACTAAAGAGTCTTTTTTTTTTCCCCCTCCTGCAAAAGAACCATTACTCCTTGAAAGACTTTGGAATGCTGGGTCCTGCATCAGGACCAGCAAAGCTCTGGGATGTGGAAGGAGCAAGTGGAAAGACTGTTAGATCTAGATGTGATGGACGACTTTAGGGCAACAGCATTTTCCAGACACATCAGGGCAGACCTACAAATGAACTTAAGTCTATATAAAATGTGCATAAACTCAAGCTGGACAAAATCCCAGCACAGAAGAGGGCAAGTGGGCACAAAGTCACACACCACATTAAGAAGCTATTCACAAATGATAGCTGCTTGGAGAGGAAAAGTCAGTTTTCTTCAACGTAGCGATACTGGGTATATCAACCACATGCCAGGGCAGCTCAAGTGGCTCAAAAAATTTTTTGGGGGGTGGGGGGAGAGAAAATATGAAAGTTGGCCAGGGGCAGATCTGGGAGGAGTTGGGGAAAAAGAAAAAAGAAAAGAAAGGAAGGAAGGAAGAAAGAAAAGAAACATACTCTTGATGAAACATTGAAGGAGCCAGAAAAGAAAGCACTATGAAATTATAGGTTTTCTAAAACAAACAAACAAATAAATGACGATAAATAGATGAAAGCATTCTTAGGAACATGGCTCTGTAGAGTCTGTGTCCCCTATATTCCCAGAATGCAGTATTCCTAACCCTAGTCCGGAGCCAAATCTTGTAAATAAACACTGGGTCACATGACTGACACACTAGGTGTCTTGCCAGCCACAGCTGTGCCTACCCGGAGGTAACACACTGTTCACAATGTCATCATAGAAATTAATAGAACAAAGTAAAACACAAATCGGACTTGAAATCAAAGTATAAGAAAGACACTTAAAAATGAGTAGAGATGAATGCCTGGTTACAAAGGAAACCTCAAGACAACAGAGGCGCCACCTGGAAAGAGGAAATTAGTATATTAAAGTGCACCAAAGGAGTCTGGTATACCTGTGAATGGCTGCAAACAGGTCCTCTGTGGTCCTGGGCTTAGTGGGGGTCATCATGCCATCACTCCCTTCTTCCTTAGAGAAGCCCCCGGCAGCCGAGGAAGCAGCAGCTGTGTTGGGTTCCAGTAGCCCAGCTAGAGAGAAGAAAGATGGGCAAACACAAGATGTGATGACTGGTACTTGAGTCCTTGGCCCGGCTCTGAGGATACACTGCTTCCCTGCCATTCCTGACAACGTGAGAGCCGGGTGGGTCTGCAGTTTGAGTTTTTACAGAAAGAGGGAGACACAACACTCAACTGACAAGAGTCAGGGCTCAGTATTTGCTGCAACAGACTTTGGAGTAAGTTGCTCTTAAATTTTGTTAGAATATTTCTTTTAGTGTTTCTGCAGAGAGATTACTCCTGCTACTCAGAATCCAGCCTGCTGCGCGCGCGCACAAACACACACACACACACACACACACACACAGCCCTTTAAAAATTTCATGAAGCAGCTTGGTGTGTCAGAAGCCCACACAGCACTGGCTTTCACCTATTTCTGAGCTGCTTCACCTGGCTCCACTGAGTGTTGAACAGCCCTACTTGGCTCAGCCCCAGAGCGTCAGAGGAGTACGGCAGAGAGCAGCCAGGCTTACCTTCTCTGCCCTGTTGAGACAGGCAGCTCTCCGCATTGCCCTCATCATCCACGCTGCTCTTGGCTGACTCTTCCTGTGTGGGTCCCAGTGAGGCACTGGGCTGGACCATGGGGGCATTGGTTTCCACGCTGCCAGGGGACAAGGACCCTGCAGCTCCTCTTTCCAGAACCGGACTGCTGGGGATGGGGGCCGTAGCATGAGAACCAGCTCGGGATGCTGGGCTAGCTTTCTCCTCTTGGCTCTGCACAGCCTCCCCCTCTGCCCTGGTAGGGCTGGGCACGCCTGGGAAGGCTTCGCTCCCGTTCTCTGTGGGCTCCGCTGTGAAATCTCTCTGCGGAGGTGGTACCACCAGGAACAGTTTGGGCTTCTTGGAGATGGGAGGTGGCTTCCTGGTGGGTGAAGAGTCTGGGAGCAGAGTGGTCCTGAGGCTGGGCCCGGAACACGGAGCTCCATCACTGCGGCTCAGAAGGCCACCACGCTCGGTTGCACTGTCATGGTCACCCTGACTCTGGCTCTTGGCAGGCATCGGGAGCGAGTTCGTCACAGAAGCAGGCTGGCTTTCACTCTCCATTTCATTTATGCTATTTCGGGATTTGAGGAGAGCAGATGGCTTTAAGTGATACTGTGGAGCAGTCGGAGTTCGTTGTTCCTGAGCTGATGGTTCAGAAAACAGGGCTGCCTCGGCGCCTGAGTTCTTTCTCACTGGCCTCAAGTGCACCGTCTGCAATGCTTCCGTGGTGATCAGGGGCATGGGGGGTCGGCAGCCTTCCTCCTTGTTGGCAGGCCGCCGGAGAGCCTCCCTGGAGGATTCGGACTGGCTAGAGGTTTTGAAAAAAGGCCTGCTGTCTTTCATGAATTTGGGGTCCAGGGGTGGGGCGGGAGGGGGTTCCGATGAGGGCAAGAAAGGTGGAGGTGCTGGCAAAGGAGGTGAGGATCTTGGAAGAGGGGGGCTAAGAGCTGTGGGGGGAGGAGAAAGGCACCTGTCAGTGGGGGAGCAGAAGGGAACAAGGGCTTCTGGAGGTGGAGGGGGGAACACCGGCGAGGGAGGCAGAGGAGAGCCCTCTGAGCAATCTGCTAGGGGAGGAGGTGGTGGAAGAAAAGAGGACTTGTCTACCAGACAGGGAGAAGGCAGAGGGGGGAGAGGAGGGGGAGGAGCAAGGGGTGAGGCTAGGGCTGAATCCAATTTCTTCATGGTGCCACTTCCTTCAGTGGAAGTATTAGAGGAGAGGGAAGTGGACGAGGAAGAGATGGACATGGAGGAGATTAGAGACGACTTCCTTTCTGGTACCTTGGGCTTGGCCTTCCCCTTCCCATTTGCTGGTGACATTGACTTTAAAAACACAGGCACGGGGGTGAGTGCCGTGGGTGTATTCGACTGGCTGGAATACCCACTGGATGGCGAGGTGACTCTCTGTGACTTCTCTGGTGAGGTGATCTTTGGTTTAAGGGAGCCACCAGGCACTTGGGGCATTGGGACTCTGGAGCCCTCTTGGATGTGACCAACGGGCCCATTTCCAGTTGGTGCCACCCTGTTAGCTGAGCAGCCACCCGAGGGGTTCCCTGGATCTTCTGGCAAGTTTGTGTAGTCAATGTAGTAGCCCCAAGGGTCTGTGTACTCCGACTTGACGCTGCTTGTGTCGCTCTGCGATGGCGTTGCCCCGCACAGGGAGTACACATTGGGAGCGGTGGTGGAGGTCATGCTACTCCCCTCGCTGACAATGCTCTGGCTTCGGGACCGAGGGAGCCAGGCTTCCTCGCCATCGCTGCTGGGGCTCTGGGAAGGGGAGCTGCTGCCCTTGCCAGCGAGGCTTTGCTGCAGCGAGGCGATCAGGCTCTCATTGAGCACCTGCCCATTTGACTGACTATTCTTCTTAGGAACCCTCCGCAGGGAGTCTGTCCGGGATGGGGGCGGAGGGGGTTTCTTTGCTTTCTTCAGAGAGATGTTTCTGGAAAGGGATTTATCCTGGGGATGGGCCTGATCCCCTTGACTTCTCGGAGCCCTGCCATCAAAAACATTGACCATGCTGTGCCTGGGGTTCCCAAAGCCGTCACTGATACCGTACAAGTTCCCAGTCTCGTGTCCAGCATCACTGGGAGTAGTCATATAGTAACTGTCGTGGTCCTCGGAATACAGGGACCTGGCATCCTCCTTGACAGATGTTTGGTCCAAACTGCAGCTGCTCATGTTACTCGTGGGAGTAGAGCAACTAGGTGTAGCCAGGTGTGGCTTCAGAGGGGATGCCCGGCCATTGCTGGAGGCTTTATAGTCCCAGGGCTCAGAGCCGCCATGCCCCCTGTCCCCTGAATAACTAGACTCACTCTTGCCATCCACATCTGGGGGGTGGGCAGGAAAGCTCAGGCTGTTTCTACAATGATAGGGTATGGCTTGAGACCCATTCTCCCGATTTGCTGGAGCATTTAGAGAGCCCTCTGAATCACAGAGGGCTAACAGTGTGGTGGCACTGGGGGCAGAAGAATGAATGATATGACTCTCACTCCAGTGGTGACTGGGGGACAGGTGGCCATCTTTCACAGAACATCGGGGTGCAGGGCGGTCTCTGGGTTTTATCTTTGAGTATGTGGATGAGCCAGGCATTCTACTGTCCAGCTGCCCGGTACTCTGGGCAGTGTGAATAACAATGACCTCTGAAGAGGAAAGCAGTGTGGCATTGGGGATGACACTGGTGGAGTAGGCTGCGTGAGGTGAAACCACACACGCTGGACTTGCGATATTTTCACTCTCCAAGAATGTCAGTTGCTGCGATTTGGGCCGTGAAAGCATTCCAGACCGCGAGGCACCTCCCAAATGTGCTGAGTTTTCGTGCCCCCATGAGCTACCCCCCTGGTAGGGAGAAGTGTCGTCCATATCGTCAGCAGAGCCCAGGGCACCCATCCTTGTCTCCAGGGAATGGGAGCTCGCTCTCATGCCAGAACGTGGGAGGCTGTGGAAATCAGCATCACTATGGAGGTGAGACGGGAAGACAATACCAGCCGAGTCGCTCAGCACAGACATGTTGCCAGAGGAGCCCGAGAGGTGGCTCATCTGGGCAGCAATGCCTAGCCCCTTGTGGGCCCTGATCCTCCTCATCGATGGTGGGATGACTTTCACATCTTCGGTCTGACAGCTGGAGTCCCTGGTTTCCGAGCACTGCCCCGTGGACCGATAGCTATCAAGCCTTCCTAGTGTGGAGTAGTGGTCTGGGGTGTACTTCGAATGGCCACTACCATCATCGTCTTGGCCAGTGATTGATGCTGGAGATAAAGCAGAAAGAGGCCTGTTATCTAAAAAGAGAAAGCCATAGGTTACTATCACATGTAACCCTCAGTACCCTCTGATTCTGTTGTAATAAAACAAAAAGAACACCATCGACAACAAAACCCCACAACCTTTTCTATTTGATTTGGTACCCAGTTGAGTTTAACTATTCCCGCTGTCTCCAAACCATTACCATCAAGTTCACATACTTTTATTTTTAATCAGCCCTGTAAATCATCATCTGATGACTGATGCACATAGCATTCTTGTGTGCTCCTTTTGAGATCATGGTTACTGAGTACTGATGTGGAAAGTCCTTCTGTATATGTGTTGCTTTTATTGGTTGATGAATAAAGCTGCTTTGGCCAGGCAGGAAATCCGAACAGAGATATATAGAGGGAGTAGACAGAGTCAAGGAGATACCAAGTAGCTGCCGAAAGAGACAGACTCCAGGACCTTACCTGGTAAGCCACAGACTCATGGCAACACACAGATTAATAGAAATGGGCTAATTTAGGTTGTAAGAGTTACTTATAAGAAGCCCGAGCTAATAAGCCAAGCAGTGTTGGAACTAATATAGTTTCTGTGTGGTTATTCGGGTCTGGGCAGCCAGGCGAGAATGAGCAGTCTCCGTTTACAGAGTACTGTGGAAGATTTTCTTTTCAACTAAATGGCTTCTGCAGAGTGTGGTAGTGCAAACCTATAATCCCAATCCTGAGGAGGTAGAGGCAGATGATCTTGAGTTCTAGGCCAGTCTGAGCTATACAGTGAGTGATACCTTATCCCCATAAACAACAGGACCTAAGGAGAGAGGTCAGGAAGTAAGTGCTTGTCACCCAAACATGAGGATCTGACTTCAATCCCCAGAAACATTCACAACAGCCCAGCATGGTGGGTAGCCACCTTGGCTAGGGAGGTGGAGTCAGGCGATCCCAGGACCTACTGGGAAACCACTCTAGCCTATTTGGTAAATTCCAGACCAGTGATTGACCCTGTCTCATAAAGCAAAGTGGGTGCATTAGCCTCCAAAGGCACACACGTCCACACGGGCACTGGCCCCCACACATACCCACACCCCATATCACAAACACATTTGCACATCCACACCCCAAACAACAAGACCCCCCCAAATAACTATTAGTAAACACTCGGTAACAGCACAAAGCGCAGCATCCAATAAATAGAGCGGTCAGACAATGGGGCCATAGAGAAACCATTCATATGATATTGGTCTGAAACCAGTGTTAATTACATTGATTCTTCATGTCAGAAGGAAGTCCTAAGAAAAAGAAAATTGATTTACGGGCCCATCTGTGTTTCAAGCATGTCATTATCCATCTTAGCCATTATCCTCTGTCTGTTGGTGACATTCAAAATTCAACAGCAATCTGTTGTGTTCTAGTTGGGGGAAGAGCTAAGGAACTGATCCAGGGAACATTTCCTCAAATTAGGGATATTTATTTCTCAGAGTTTACAACCAACCAGAGAGTAGTATGTTCAAAAGAAAAAGAAACACAAGAAGGGATGAGGCAAGAAGGAAGTGGACGGTAAAAACTGTAACTGTAAATAAGCAGATGTCAAGCCACATAGGAAGGAACAGAGCTTAAAAAAGAAAAATCACAAAGCCAAGAACTTATCCAAAACACACTAGGAAATAAAACCAATTCCCAGTATGAATCAAATCCTTAAAAATGGTGGCAAAACCATGGCTTCATGTTTTTTTCCAGTCAGTATGAAATATGCATGGGAAGATCAAACAAATACAATATATATAAAATAATTCTATCAGATTGTAAAATATGAAAACTCTTAACATGATATTCACATATACTATGACAACATCTTGGGATTAAGGGTTACAGGTCATATGAAAGGAGAACTGAGAAAAGGGGGGAGCTTTAGGTGGGGAGGAGGAAAGGATTAAAAACCACTAAGAATGTTTGAAAAAGTCATAGGGAATCGTAGTTTACATTTCACTAAAACTGTCCATAACATTTATGTGTTGCACACATGGGTTTAATGAAGTTGGATAAGTTTACAACACTTGGGGTGATAATACTCTCCCAAGGAGATACAGACTATATCTAACAAAAATTTCAGGACCAGGCATAAGAAACCTTTCAAGATGTTGGTCAGGGGAGTCCAAGTAACTCCCCAAACAATATAGAGAGGACATTGCCTTTGCCCTCAGCTGCCTCCCAGAAGTGGAAGGTACGATCCTATTGCTGAAGACACCACACACTTTGGACATAGGACCTGGAGGCACGGAACTGAAAGCCTCCTTTAGGACGAGCCCTCACAGTACTGGAATGTGCTACACAAGCTGCCCAGGGGAAGAGCCATCAGCAGTCCTCCCCGCCCGTGGGAATTAACAAACTACAGCATTAACTAGCATGGCAAGATAGCCCCAAAATGCAACAGTGGCACTTACATCTAAGTGGGAACCAACAGCTGTTTAATTCAGTGGTTCTCAACCTTCCTAATGCTGCGACCCTTTAATACAGTCCCTGATGTCGTGGTGACCCCACAACCATAAAATTATTTTCATTGCTATTTCATAACTGTTTGCTACTGTTATGAATCATAGTGTAAAAACCAGTATTTTCCGATGGTTTTAGGGAACGCCTGTGAAAGGGTCAGTTGACTCTCAGAGGGGTCACAACCCACATGTTGAGAACCACTGATTTAATTGGTCCTAAGGGCTACTCAACAGAAAGGAGCTGAGGCCTGACACTGTAAACCTAATCAGCTATCCAGGTCTGGGAAAGATTTTACACAAGAACCTATTACTTCTACATCTCTAAACTAATGTAATTCCTAGTGAGGTTCAAAATGCTTATCCTTATAGCTGCAGGTAAGTGCAGCTTATAGGAAAGAAGCTTCTTCTACAGCAGGTGAAGAGAACTACAGAAACCCATACTGGCCAAAGTGCAGAGAACAATTAACTGCGGGGTGCCCAGACCCAGCTGGTAACACAACCCATATACCTAAAGCTTGGGAACATCAAAGGAAAGGGAAGGCAAAGGTTGTAAGAGCCAGAGGGCCGGGAAGTCTGCTTCATGGTAATATCTTCTATCTATATACATAAGGGAAGCTTCACCCATGAAATCTCAGTACTATGACTGCCTAAGAAAGACCCAAATGATGACCACACCGACTGACATGACATTTTAGGTGGGGGAAATCTCAAGGGGCCCATCTCTAGAGGAAGAGCTACGGGCAATTAATGACTTCTGGGGGAGAGGGAGAGGGAAGAGAGAGAGAGAGAGAGAGAGAGAGAGAGAGAGAGAGAGAG
>LOJH01001765.1:13937-24835 GCA_001685095.1 Ellobius talpinus
CATCCATCCATCCTTCTATCCATCTTTAAATTTTAAGAACTAAGTATGTAGAACATATACTCTATCATTTTTAATGTTTCATAAAATGTTTTAATTTTAATAAGGCCTCAAAGGACCTGGTATCCTGACTTCAGGACTCCAAGGCAATGCCCCAAATATCCAAATCAAATGAACCAGAACCTCCAACTGATTTCCAATGGCAAAACCTAAAGACAGCACAGATTCAGTCAGCAGGCTTTGAAAATGGACTCAGACCTGCTCAAAACCTAGCAGTCACAATTTATTCACATATATCAAATGGATCTGATCTACATTATTTTCTCATGTCCTCCAAATTACAGTGCCATTTTTTGGGGGAAACTAGTGATGTTTGGAAGTCTTAAGACAACAAAGAGCAGAATTTCCCTCTCAGCCTTGCCTGAGTTCAAATTTCATTCAACTACATGTTCATTGTATTAACCAGAAAAATAAAAGCACAGCTTTTAGAAATGTCAAATTTGTGCCCCAAGAGAGGTCAGCTCATTAAACAACCACACTGGTTGTCACACTGGGTCAATAATTCTTTGAAGTTACCTACTTACTAGTTTGAGGAAAATTAACATTTCTGGGTCATCAGGTTCTACATACTCATCTACAAATAATGCCTGGGAACCACAAAAGTAATTTTATTTAACATTAAGTGGGTGACTGTATCCCAGGGAGCAAGCTGCTCACCCGTGCACTTGATGGCTTAGAATTGAGCCTGACGCACTGCTCAGAAAGGGCAAAAGAGCCAGAGCTCCAGGAGAGCCTGGGCCAAAAGGTTTAGATTAAAATTCAGTTTATCAGATCTTTCTTACTCTCATCCAATAGAACTTCCCTGAGATGAACTTAAAGACCCTAAAGAGCTGTGGCAGTGAGAAGTTGGGGCAAACGGTGGCCAGCACAGGGGTAGGAACACACCATAGAGGTTGGAAAGAATTCACTGGTACAGTTATCTCAGAAAGTTAAAAATATCTTAGAAACATAGCTGCTTGTGTCATGTTGCCCAGCACGTGTGTCTTTAGAAGCTTGTTATAAAAAAACAAGACATAAGTTATAGACAACATACTATTTATCATACAATTACAAGAAAAATGGGCATAATTTGAACTTATGACATTAAGGGAATAGTAAATATGATTCTACTATAGGATGCTATAAAACAACCCCCCCAGTTGAATCCAAACTGACAAATGCCAGATATGGTCTGTTTTACATGTCAATCTAGCATTCCCTCAATTGTCCATCCCTCTGTGTCTCTCTCTCTTTTGTGTGCACATGTGCATGTGTGCATGCATGCATGCACGCGTGTGCGCGCACACACACACACACAGAGAGTTAGAGAGAGAGATAAATACCTGGAAGAAAATATACAAAACTATTGATGTTAATTAGTCTGGAGAATTGATTTTCTTTTAGGCTTTCCTCTACACACTGAACACCCACTGGTGTGTACATACTTGGTTCTTTCTTAACATCAGTGCTTTTCCACACTATGCTAGTCTTTTTGGAACACACCCATTGCCACAAGCTACAATGGAAGAGTTAAGCTATTGGGATAGAGAAAGCATATATATATATTCTGGTCCTTGTCAGGAAAACCTCATTGACTCCTGTTGTAGAACATCCATATACTTGCGCAAAATGGAGAGCATATAAAATTTTCATGCCAATAGGTTATTTACAGGGAATTATGACATTACAGTATATATGTGTATACACACACACATAGTCTAAGAGGTTTGTGCTTTAAATAAAAACCATTGTAGCATACTTAAATTTGTGCTTAAGAAAGCATGCTTTTGGTTTAGACATAAAAATTACAGGTTATCTTTTATGTGGAATCTAGATTAAACTATCTATATATTTACATGATAGAAAACTACATTATATATATTACATTACATATGTATACACAAAGAAATTGTTTGGGGGAGCAAAAATAAGCAAAATACAGTCGTATATGTGAAAATGTTATAATGAAAGCCCTTATTTTGTATACCAACACAAAGCTGAAATTTAGAAGTTTTAAGAAGTGGGCCAGTATCCTGAATTGTAAATAAAGCTACTTTAGGAGGTGACTCTCTGGAGTAGGCACACCTACGCTTTTCTTCTTGAGCTGTGTGTTTTTTGAGAACCAGTAGTGTTTGTTCCCAAACCTCTTGTCTATTTTGGAACATATCAGGCTAAGGAAAAAAATGGTGCAAAAAGAAAGGAAATGCTTGTTCCAATGAAAAGTATATAGAATGTCTTTGAAATGTAGTAGACAATCATAAACACCTGCAGTAAAAGTAGCTTATGAGGTGACAATGCACATATATTTATCACTGTATCTTGCTCAAGTACACAAAATTAGCTGTGGTCTTTACCATAATGGGTTTTGTGTGTGCAAGAAAAATATAGCTCCAGACATGAGATTCATACAACACGTACACATTTTGCTTTTCTCTGCAACTAATTAATACTTTTCCTAAAAGGGAATGCCATTATCAATGAGATAGTTTCCTGAATTTTCTCAACTCTTTGTCATACATGGGGTGAGAACAATTCTTCTGTGTGTCCGACATCAAAACAATGTATGTTGCTCTATCCCCTGCCATATTTTTGTTAGAAAAGACTTAGCAAAGATGCACGAAAGGCCACCTAGTCTTTTGACAATATAAGGGCAAACACAGTAGCCACACACAGCATGGTGTGTGTGGTTTAACTACATTTGGAGAACAGGAAAGTGTCATCTGCCCAAATAGATGGGAAGATGCTTTAGATCAAGGATGCAGAAACTGCAGCAGCCATCCCCCACTCACAGCACACCCTGCTCTATCCTTGGAAGCCCACGGTTTTGTTTTAAATGAATAGATTTGCTCTCTACATGGTGACAGTGAAGGATATACTGTGACCTTCCTGATTTCCAAAAGGGCACAGGGGATTTGCAACTCTCCATGGAGTCTTCGGTGTAGAGGGGAGAGTCTATTGTGCCTGTCAGATCCTGTCATGGAGAGTTCCATTTCCCTGACTGGCACTTACTTTTCCCTGTCAGCGAAGCAAGGTGGGCAGCACTATGCTCACCAGATGGTTATTTGTCCCACCAGCCACCGTTGCTGCAACCCGGAATCTCTCCAGCCTAAAGCTGCCTCCAGCATCCATGCTGCAAGGCACTTCCTGCCAACAACTTTGCCAAATGGCTCCTCTCAAAGTCATGGGCTGCCCAGACAGACTGGCTCCTCCATCTGCAGCATTTTGGCAACAAGACATTTCCCTTTCTGGCTCTACCTCTTGGCTGCATCGGTACCATCTTGCCAGGAGAATGATTTGGTCCCTCAGTACAGCCAGACCTGGACTTCTGGAGCCATTTAGAGCTTGTGCCTGGGTTCCCGGCCCACCCCTTGAGCACAGTATCTGAACATACAAGAGACAAACAGATGATCACGAATACAGACAGAGATCGATGCAGACATTTACAGCCAATAAAACTGCAGATTTGTTCCTTCCCTCCCCACCTCCAATCTCATCATTAGCAGATTAGGAAGGGGAAGCTCAGAGACCCAAAGTGACTAATTACTGTGGCGGGTTTGGGAATCCTACCCAGGGCTTCTGAGGTACATCCTATACCAGTGGATTCTTGATAAAAACAGGAACCTTTGTTCCGGTGTTGAATTAGAGAGTATTTTAGAAAGCTGTGTTGCTATCGTGACTTCAGTTTTCAGTAGTTATGGTTGACCCACTGAGTAGAAATAGTCTATTGCAGCGTTGAGTCAGGGGTCTTGAATCAGGCAGATTTGGGAGTGATCTGTGCTGTGCTATTGTAGGGTAGTAACCTTGATTCTGCTTAAACTTTTCATTTAAAGGGAGACATGATGATTATTGGCTCTGGAAGTGTAAGGGCTAAAATGGGAAGAGTCTAGAGGACCGACTGCCCGTGGCAAAGAGAAAGCCTTCTCCAACCACCAGCCATCATTCCTGTTGACGGAAACTCAGGTCCACACACATTTTAGACACAGTTCTGCATTCACGGTAGTGGTATGCCTGGTGCTCTTCCTTTAAGGCGCTTGGTGGCTAACTGTATAACCAAAGGTTACATGGAGAATAAATGGGGGGGATGTCTTATTACCCTCCTACTCAGAAGGATGAATCAGCATCTATCTCATCTTTGAAGATGATAAACCCAGAAAAGTGGATGTGGCAGTTTCTATAAGACAAATGTAGAAGGGGCTGACCATCCATTCACAAGTAAGTAAACTGTGGGTACAGTCATAACACAGAGGTCTGTGTAGTCACTAGAAAGCATAGGCAAGGAGGAGTTTAGAAATGAAAAAGACCTTTAAAACTATAAAAATTGTCAGACAAAAGTAAAAGTACAAATAAACAAACAAGGTATACTCATTTAAGTGATCAGCCCCAGGAAGCACATAACACCTCACAGATCTCAACTTTCTCCGGTCAAAGCCTGCCCACCTCTAAACTCCACACATCTTTTGCACACCCCACACCCTCCACTCTTCTTTGCAATTGTCATAAGGAAGGAAGGTTTGTCCTGATAGTCTGACTGTCCCTTCCCATTGCCCAGGTTGGCTCATTCACTCTCCAAATAAATCACTGAATGCAAATTTGTTATCTTTGGATTTCACATATGCCTAGTGCATCATTACTTCTAATGTTTAGTGACTTTGGAGCCTAAGAAATTGAGGCTTCCCAGGTTATCGATGACAAAACTCCTAGTGACCTTGTAGAATTAACTTGTGTCTTCAAATGGAGAGCTGAGTCAGGCCCTGGAGCGAGATTTTAGGTCCCCATTGGAATGGCAAAAGAAAGGACCTGGGAGGAGGATGACAAGTCAGATGGAACCTTTCTTCTTGCTATAGAGGCTGGAGGAGTGGACCGAAGAGCAGCTTTGGCCTCAGGTACCTGCACATTTGTGTGCAAAAAGAAGACGCACCAGACAGCATCTCTGCCACTCTCTCACTGTGGTCCAGGCACTGATAGGGGTTGTCACCAGCCTTTGCAGATGGCAGTGCCTCAGCTCAGCCCAGGAACTCACCTCACTGTCAATATCTTAGGGTGTGGGAGGTGTGTGAGACACTGAAAATGTTGGTCATAAAACTCCAGCTAGTTTCTCACATCTTGACTTCTTAGTGCCACAACTATTTCATTCCTTTCATATTAGAGAGTGGAACTAATCCACAGGAGTATGTTAGCCAGGGGCTCTGGCGCTGGCTGAGGGAACTTGGCTCCCTCTTAGTGAGAGGCTAGAGATGGCCCAGAAATATGCTATGCTATGTTGGGAAAGGCTTGATCCAGGGAACCCAGAAGCACTGGCTAAGCATAGCGGGGTATTCGTCATCGGTAGAATTCAATTTGAATTCCCTCTCCCAAGATCTGGACAAAAAACAGAACAGTTGGGCAAAATGCAGGCACCCAGAGTCCAGGCTGTCACAAGCTCCACTCTGGTCATGTTGCTTAAATAAGTATGCTTGCAATACAAACGTGTTTGCGGAGTTTGTTTGGTTCTTTGTATCATGGAATTTATTATTGTGAAATGAGGTTAATACTTGATTAATGCAACCACTCTCCCAGTTTTCACAAGGAGCTCAGACAAGTAAACCTGAGAAACACCTAGGAAAAGGCCTCTATTGTAGTCAGTACACATGAC
The DNA here is from genome assembly GCA_001685095.1 of Ellobius talpinus. Classification (NCBI taxonomy): domain Eukaryota; kingdom Metazoa; phylum Chordata; class Mammalia; order Rodentia; family Cricetidae; genus Ellobius; species Ellobius talpinus. The sequence goes on from LOJH01001765.1 coordinate 19,606, forward strand.
ACTTTCCCTCAGTTTGGTGTCTAAATTGGACCTGTGGTTTCTTCTTAAATGCAAATGTCAGAGTCTAAGGATGTCAGTCTATAGCTGTGCTCTTTTCACTGAGCATTATCAATATTTTGACAGGACTGGTGTAATAATATTCACCCCAAGTTCACTGCTATATTTCTGACCAGCACTCGTAAAGGGCTTGCGCTTGCCCCTGGAGACCTGGTTGCTAATAATGAATACTTGCTGGTAATTTCAATGCACTCTGGTTATTATGTTGAGTTGCAGAACATTTCCTGTCCCCAGAAAGGTCATTGACAATAGCATACGGCATAAGGCAGCTTCTTCCCACCTTCCATTCCAGGCTTTTCTGAGAGCTTACACTCTCATCCATATGCATTGGAAGTGTACCATCCTGATCTTACATTTGCATACAAATACCAAGACAATTGAAGGGACTGGAGGTGGCTTTCTATTGAGGGACACCACCTCCTTTTATTGGTCCAGTGCCTTCCTGTATCTTCATCTTAAAAGTCATCTTTACACACCTGCCCAGATTTAACCATCACAGTATTCCCTCTGGAGCTTACATGGGATGGAGGAGGGATCCCGCGCTTCTTGATGCTGCAGAATTTCACTCAGCTCTCAACTTTAAAGACATCCAAACTCAGCACATCTGAGACTGGATCCTTTTTTATTTCACCACCTGCTTACACACGACATGTATTTGGAAACTTTTGGTATTTGGGTCATTATGATATCAAAACCCCCATTTCCATGTGAAGTGCTTTTTGCTGTCATTTCTTGATTCCAAACAAGGATCAGTTTCTCGGTAACTTCTCACTCAGAACCTCACGTTCTTCTCTGAAATACTCTTCTCTTAGGTGGCTTATCTGTTCACACGGTTTCAAATAATTTTAATATGCTCCTCTATCGAAGGTAATTTAAATATTATGCCTAGGACTTTCTTCTGAGCATCAGAAGCAGATAACTGCCTACTCTAGAGCAGTGGTTCTCAAACTGTGGGTCTCGACCCCTTTGGGGTCTCATATCAGATATTTACACTATTAATCATATCAGTGGTAAAATTATAATTATGAAGTGGCAACAAAATTATTTTATGGTTTGAGTCACCACAACATGAGGTATTAAAGGGCTGCAGCATTAGGAAGGTTGAGAACCACTGCTTTAGAGTCTTGATGTAAAACTATACATGTCATGGCTTTCTTAAAACTTATCAACTGCCAGTGTACGTTTCCTGTTTCTCTGCAAGGATCCTGTGTATGGATTCTCAAAGCAAACCTCTGGGAGTTGCCTTCAGCACCAGCTACTGCATTCACACCCAAACAATCTTATCAAGGAAGTCTGGTACAGTCTTTCCCTATGATGAGTCCCTAATCCACCTGCCAGTCCATGTCTACTGCAGCCATCATCCTGGGTATAATGTGTCTCCTCCTTATCTCCCGGCTTCCCTTTCTACCCAGCTCATATTCACCCTTCCAACCCCACCCTACACAGCAGCCAGACTGAGCTTTTGAAAAAAACAAAGCTGATATTTCTCCTTTACCGAAATCCTTTAGTGGTTTTTCATCCATCTTTGGATGAAATCCAAATTCCTTTTGAGCAGCGAGGTTCGATAGGATCTGGCCCCTGATTATCTCTTCAGGTTCCCCTCACCCAATCCTTTATTAAGAAAATTTCCAAACAGGCAGCAGAATGAACAAAACTGCTTTTTAGTGACTATCCATGGGCCCACTTGGGTTTTATCATTAAAACCTTACAGAGCATTTTATCATATTGCTATCCATTTACCCGCTCCTCTGCTCTCCCATTAATCATTCTTGGTTTTGGTGCATTTCTGCGTAACTACCGACTCCACCCTCATTTTTAAATACTCGTCCCTGAAGTCCAGCTGTAGTCATCTCTCCATTCCTTGACTATGTCAGTTGGTTTTGAATCTCTGGGCTCCTGTGCCCATTGTCCCTTATCGTTAAGCCACCTTTGGCTCTTGATAATGTAGATCTCATCCTTCAGTTCGTATCTTAAAACTGCCAAATGACAACCTACCCTTGGATCCTAATCTAGACTAGACCTATGTTCCGCCATGTGTGTGCGCTACACATTGACTTGCTAAATTAATCATCCAATGTTTTACCTCTCCTGCTGGACTGGACATCCCTTGAAGGCAGAGGCCATGTCTGTATTTGAACATGCATTTCTATTTTAACCTTTGCCGAAAGCCAGGTGATCTTTCTAGAAAGACTAAAGGCAGAACCAATAACCGGTAGGAACCACATGAAGAAGTTAACCCATTCTTTCTTTAATATTGTGTAAACAAGACAGTTTTTCTTAAGGCTTCTAGGAGAAAATGGGGCTTATTGATGCCAAGATATAACCAGCAATTAAGAAAATTTCTAAATGACAAGTTCTCTGGCTAGAGGACCAGAAGGGTGGCTTCTGCCATATTCTAATAACTCTTCCCCTCAAAAATACCCCAATCAATATGCAATCTAAACAAGACAGAATGGTTGATATGCAAACACAGGTAATGCCACAGCTATGGTGGATTGGGCTGATTTGTGGTAGGCCAATATCCTGAATGCTTGCTCTGTATCAGATAATTTTTTCTGAGGTTCTAATGTGAATTCTATTTGTATTGTTTGTTTGTTTGTTTGTTTGTTTTGAGACAGGCTCTCTCTGTCTAACAACAGCTCTAGCGGTCCTGGAACTAGCTCTTGTAGACCAGGCTGGCCTCAAACTCACAGAGATCCACCTACCTCTGCCTCCTGAGTGCCCTACCACTGCCCGGCTGTGAATCCCATTTTAAAGCTAAGAAGACTGAGGACAGTCAAGTCATTTTAACCCATGTCCTTTATGACACTATTCTTTGAGCCCATTTGGAAGCACAAGGTTACTCTAGAAAATCCAGACTGCCATAATGAAAACAGGAGTTTTGATTACTCCAGCAGACATCTAAAAATGCAGAAGGTCCCATTTAGATCTTAGAAATCCAAGACATGAACCCTTGGTTAGGGAATCTTGAGTCCCACATCTGACCGACCAGTATGTTGATTTTAAGCTTATGATCACCCCAACTCCATCACCCATTATGTCACCCATGTGTACATTTAAAAAAGTACTTCTGAAAAGAATTCTACTCCATTTGGAAAGAAACTCAGCTCTTACACTCTGGAAACCATTGTCATCTTTCTGGTCATCGGAGGCGGCACGCAGAATTTCCCAGTGAAAACATGTGAGCTTCAGGACGGTCTCTACTTAAAGACTATGCTTTCTTAAATGGATGGCCTTGTAACTAGTCGTATCTTCAGACCTCAGGGGCTTCAGTTGGCATCCCACTCTGGATATGTGGGAATGCACAGAGAAATCTCAGAAGACTGCTTGGAGTAGAAAATGCCTGATGATGCTGATGCTGATTTGAGAAAGCAAGGAAAGACAGAAAGACAGAAAAAGGTAGGAGAGAGCAGTAATCTTGATGGTCCATAAAGGAGATAGAGATGAGAGAGAGAGAGAGAGAGAGAGAGAGAGAGAGAGAGAGAGTTCATAGCATTTGCATTGCTCTTAGCTGGATGAGCCTGCCTGCAGCTACCACTTACAATGCAAATTGAGCTTCGAGTCCTTCACAGTAACTACACAGCAAACCCCTTTCAGCTTGAAATAGAACACTGTAGAACACTGCAGTGTGGGGTGATCCAAGCAAAGCAGGGTGGGGGTTGGGGTTCAGAGAAAACATGAAGGAGAGTTTAGGGGGAAATAGTCTGCTGTATTTGAGCAGGTAGAAGTGCAAATGTAGAGAGATAATAAAGGAAACAGAGAAATACTATCTACTAAAGGATGAAGAAGATAATCCACCAGTAAGTGGGTTTAAATTGTCAAGAAGGAAAAGAACTTTTGGGGAGAAGACTTGGATCTGGTGCTCTCTTGGGGGCAGGCTGGCACTTCCTCAAGTGTTCATTAGAAGGGGCAGAAAGGTTCCTTCTCTACTGTCCAGCTCAACTGAATAGATGGTTGAAAAAATAATAAACCAAGACTAGAGAGAACTTCTTACACCACCAAGCTTTTATTCCATTTCCCCCGCTTCCCAACTCTTCTCTAAGACCAGGTACAGGCATTTATGAGAGACTGATTATATATACCAGAAAAGATTAAAAGCTCTTCTCTATAAGCTCATGTCTCATTGTTACTATACAAACTCAAATGTTTCATCCAGAATTAGAATTTATTAAAAACATGCAATTAAATAGGTACAAAGGTAGCATCCAGGACCCTGGAAACAATAAAGAATATCATTTTAAACTTCTTCCTTCCACAAATGACATTCCTATACACCTGGCTCAGTCACCTTCTCACTTTGCTAGGTTTCCCTTTGCCTGTGCAATGTAATATAGGATATATAAAGAAGTCAACCTTCGTTCTTTGTAGTCACACACAGAAAGCTCCCTACTCACCACAAAGCTAACAGACTCAAGGCTGGCTGCTCTGGTGGATGGAAAGCCTAGATGTCATATGCTACCTGGTCACACTCAGTCACAAAGCACAAAGACTTATCTTCACACCGCCGCTATGGAAATAGTTTCAAAAACCAGCAAGAACGGTATTCATCATGGGGCAGGGATGGGTGGTCCATCTTAAAATTCATTCCCAGGGTCTCAGGGCTTGCAGGGCATCTGGTACCATAGACGTGGTGGACTCGATGGTCTCCAGACATGGTGATGAAGGGAGGAAGTGTTTTTAATAGCACTTGGAGTTCTATCTAAACTTCCAGAGATGCTTGCAGAGGGTGGCACCATGACTCCCTCCCCCACATGTGTCTTTTTATTTTCCCCAGGGCTGGCACTCTTATTTGGACCCCTGCCTTTCTCTGGCATTCTTCTGATATGATTAAACATTACAGAAATTTCAGCATCCTAGAAGAAGAACCACAGGCTAAAATGCCTTGGGACCTTTTCCCTAAGCACCTCCACACTCGTTTTCTCACACGGGTTATTACCATAGGACAATGCAGCGCTTTGTATTAGTTGCCAAACCAAGACCCACAGGTAGAAAATGAAGCTCAAATGCAAAAGTTGTGTCATTTAATTGAAACTAAAACGTCTCTTACACAAAAGGAAGGATGCTATCCACCTGCTGACTTTCCCTGAAGGCTTGTCCAGCGCTTAGGCTGGTGACAGAGCGAAAGGAGAGAGAGAGAGAGAGAGAGAGAGAGAGAGAGAGAGAGAGAGAGAGA
>LOJH01001765.1:35540-46583 GCA_001685095.1 Ellobius talpinus
CTCTCTCTCCTCTCTCTCTCTCTCTCTCTCTCTCTCTCTGTGTGTGTGTGTGTGCACAGATTTGTGCACATAAATGCAGTGCTCACAGAGGTCAGGAGAAGGCATCAGAACCCTTGAGCTGGAGTTAAAGAACATTATGTGTGAGCCACTTGATAGGTGCTGAGATACCAGCTCTTCACTGCTGAGCCTATTAAAAGCTAAGGTTCGGGTCCTTAGTTTACCATAGTTTATTCCCTGCAACAAAGTCAGTCCTTTAAAACGTAAATCATTCCATGTCATTTTCTACTCAAAGCCTTTTGCTAAGTTCCTATATGTTTGGACCAAAAGCTTCTTGAGATGTAGAAGGATTTGGCTCTGGCTATAGTTCTATTTTTTGTCTTCCCTAAAGTACCACCAAATATTTTCAACTCCCCCACTGACAGACATAGGGACATCCTAATTGCCCATTAATTATCACAGGGATAACACTCTTACTCCAGAACCTTTGAATCTTATTCCCTCTGATCTCAAGTCCATCATCAGGTATTAGCATAACTCAGTAGTTCACTTCTTTGGGGAATCAACCTTTCTGGGGTGGTTTCCTCTATATAAATAAATCCATACTCACCAATCCTCTATTCCTGTGGTGCAGACAGAGAGTATACATTGGTCTGTCTTTGGTTACTATACAAGGAGAGAAGGATTTTGAGGGATTCGGGAATTCCTTGTTCCCTGTACTTAGCACCCACAACAGTGCCTGCTTTGTTAGTTACTCTAAGCAGTGGCTGTCAATCTGTGAGTCTCTATCCCTTTGAGAGTCGCATATCAAATATTCTTCATATCAGACATTTACATTACAACTCATAACAGTAGCAAAATTATAGGAAAGTAGCCACAAGATAATTTTATGGTTGGGCTCACCATAACATGAAGAACTGTATTAAAGGTTAATAATACTAAGAAGGTTGAGAACCAGTGTTCGCTCTAAGGTGTCTTTTGCTTCACTTTTTGAGTCCAGGTCTAATGCAGCTCAGGTTGGCCTCAAACTCACTATGTAGTGGACCTATGACTTTCTAACCCTCCAGCCTTCACTTCCTCAATGCTGGGATTACAGTCGTGTGTTACCATGCCTGGTTTATGTAGTCCTGAGGATCTAATCCTGGGCATTGTGTATGCTAGGCAAACAAACTACCAATGACAGTTGAACTATATCCCAGCCTTCTAATGCACCCAAGTGTGTGTGTTTTTAAATAATGGTGGTTTGAATAGGAATGGCCCCGACAGACCTGTGTTTAAATGCTTGTCTCATAGGGAGTGGTACTATTAGGAGGTGTGGCCTTGGAGGAAGTGTGTCACTGTGCAGGCGGGCTTTGGGGTTTCAGATGCTTAAGGCCAGGCACAGTGGCACACAGTACTTTCCCTATTCCTTTGGATCAAGACGTAGAACTCTCAGTTCTGTCTCTAGCACCATGGCTAGCTGCGTGCTGCGGTGTCCCACCATGATGTTGACGGACTAGGCATCTGAAACTGTAAGCCACCCACTTAAATGTTTTCCTTCATAAGAGTTGCCATGGTCATGGTGTGTCTTTATAACAATAGAAACCCTAAGGCAAAGTAATGAACAGTAAATGTAACATGTGCAGTGAAAACATTTGACCTAGCCCCAACAGAGGCTGGCCCTTTCTTTAAGCTGCAGGAGGTAAGCTGTGTTATACATGTGAACAGTTTGTGTTTTAGGCTGGGGGACAGCCACAGAGCACCTTAAGGTAGAACCAACTATAGTACAGTGACTACTTGATTTGGGCTGGGAGCTTTGGGTCACATGATTTTCCATGCACCTAGTTACTAAGTCCAATTCTGTGGCAATCATTAACAACTTAGTCATGCCTATGGGACCTGAGCAATGGTGCTCCAATGACAAGCCTGACAGCCAGGCTTAGAAAAGCTCTGGTGGTTGATGGTACCCTGTGCAGGTTGTCATAGTGATGACAGGAGGGTGATACGCTTAAAACAAGGGAAGCTTTGCCTGAGATGCCTCCAGATCATGTTCAATACAATTCTTCCTTGGTTGACCTTAATATGTACTTTTCCCTATAATGAGCTGTAACTGTGTCTATGACAGCATTCAATGAGTTTTGCTAATTCTCCTGACAAAGTATTGAAATTGGGGTTAATTTGGGACCTCCTATTTGTAGTTGATGCCAGAAATTAGGGTAGTCTTGAGGACAGTTCTTTCAAATTTTACAGCTTGCCTAATTCTCGGTAGTATGAAATACTCTTTTGACAAGGTTCAGGTTGGAAGGTGGGCTTATAGGCCATTAGGTCTGGCCCATCATCATTTTGTAGACAGGAAACTGAACCATAGAGAAAGGGAGAGACATGCCCAGATTACCTAGTGATTTAGTAACTGGTCAGAAGTATTACATTTGTTAGCCTGTCTTCTATGCGCCACCTCTAGGATGCTTGATAACTTTCATGACTGACAGGTATTCCAAAGTGTATTTATACCACATTTTTATTATCACTAAAATCATATACATACAAGTAGTAATATATGAACTGAGCAGGTAGTATCTATATATGAGTGTGTGTGTATCATAACAATTAGAAAAGAGTCCATAAAATTGAGAGAGAGAGAGAGAGAGAGAGAGAGAGAGAGAGAGAGAGAGAGANNAGAGAGAGAGAGAGAGAGAGAGAGAGAGAGAGAGAGAGAGAGAGAGGTGGAGAGGTGGCGGAGACATGAAGAGTTGGAGGAAGAAAAACAGGAAACGATGCAATTATATTTTAATTAAAAAATTAAAAAAAATTTCCCCAAGTCAGTAGGCCCAGTTAAATAAAACTACAAAGTAACTGGTTTGTCTTGCCTGCTCTTCTGCCCTGTTCTGAACCATGAAGGAGCTGTGGAAGAGGAGTATCAATCTTCCTGGTCCACAGACAGAGATCTGAGTAGGAAGTCTCTGTTTACTGGGAACCAGCCCCAAATGCCCCTTCCCACACCTCCATAGTCTGTTATTTTTCCTCACCTTAAGCAGAAAACTGCAGACCACAAGCAATTTTAGAGGCCATAGGATGGAACACATTGCAAATTTTGCCCATCATGTCAGAAACCTGGTGAAGGGTTCAAGGTGCTATACAAACAAGGCTGCTGTCCTCGGCGTGAGGACACTGGTGTGGCAAGCAAAAGAAGGCAGAATCCAAGAGCTACATGCACCTTGAACTTGAAAGCAAGGTTGTGTATATTTTAAACTCAATAAATATTTATGGAATAAATGCAGAAGGAAAACAATCATATTAAACCTCCCTCAAAGAGAGACCCTGCAATTTCCATTTGGTATCTGACAGAGCCACAAGGACTGAACCGAAGATAAAGATGAAAGACTATGAACTTACATCTGAAAAGTAGCGTAGGTACCCGAACAATGACTTGAACACGTGGGGATCACAGACGTTTTGGAGAACTGAATGCAAAATTTGGATTCTTTCCCTGGGTATGTGAGGTGGTGGGACCTGGAGTGACAAAGCTTGGGTGCTTACTGCTTCCAAATGCTGACTCACTAAGTCCGTTTTACATACAGAAGAAGAACAAACTTGCCTGCAGGCCAAGGAAAGGTATGAGGCTGAATGAAGCCTGCTGCCAGCTGGCCCCGTGCACATGTCAGTGGGAGGAATAAAAGGAAATATCACATAGACCACACTTGCTGGTAATGCTACAAGGCTCCATTTGAGTCTTTTCAAAAACAGGTAAGATAAATGAGGCAAACTTAGAGACCATGCTTTTGAGAACCTGACTGGTTCTGAGTTCAGATTTTGGCTCTGATGTTTCCTACCCGTGTAATTGTGGGTGAGGTAGTAATCATGTTTGTTTTTAATTTAATTTGCAAAACGGTTAGCAGCAGTCATGTCACAGAGTGGTTGCATAGTCTAAAATGGCACATGGCATATAACGCATCCAGTAACAGTGAGCGCTCGTCATCATATATAGGTAACTGTGACTGCTCTGCGCCTGTCATTGCCGACACGGATGCCGGGTTAATTCACTTGTCCAGTTCTCATCCTGGAATTGTTTCACTCTTACTGTTTTTATTTTTCCAAGTTTGCTCAAAGCCATAGTTGCAGGACAAAGCAGTATGAAATTGCTGGTGTGAGTGGGTTTGTGTGGAGGTGTGTCTTCACCCACCACCAGACATGCCTCGCTTGCTGTGTTCTTACCACTAGCCTTTGAAGGCACTGGCAGGGAGCTCACACCTTGATGGGAGAGATAAGGTTTGAAATGTAAGTTCAGGCGATGGAACCTCCACAGTGTAAAGATTTAGAGGCATTTACCCAAGTGAGGAGGGTGTCAGCGGGTAAAAAGCATGCACAAGATACCAGCCCGCGACTCTGAGATTGTTATGTGCAGGAGCCACTGTAAAATAAAACCACAAGGTTCTTTGTTCACAAAACACCAGGGATTTTAAGACAACAATAGCAGAATGTGTTGTCAAGCATGACATGCCTGTGTGTGTGGAAGACTTATGTTACTGAATGTGCTGTAGACCGTGGAGCTGTCCCAGCCTCGAAGGACAGGAGAACTCAGAGAGAGATTACCAGATTACCGTCTTTGGCACAATGGCACTGTCCGGATTGCTGGCTGAACCTTTCCTATCTCCCTCTTCATATACCCCTCTTATACTTTTCCTTCTAATTCAAATGTTTCTACTGCTTTAAGAAAACCCACACAGATCTTATTCTTCAAATCCCAGGTTAGCTCCAGCTTAGAGAAAACATGATAGAATGAAGAGTCCAGACTCAAAATTCAACAGGCAAGGGTGGAGCCTGCTTTCCATCAACACTGAATAGCAGGCAATGTTTATCTGTTCTCTGTAAGTCAGTGTACTGAACCAGTGGGCAGCCAACTGGAAATCTCTCACAAAGTGGGCAGGAGGTTTTGACTGGAGACAGTATTATGTTTTTTTGGCCACTCAGATCCAAATAATCACAAAGAAACTATATTAGTTACCAGCACTGTTTGGCCAGTAGCTTAGGCGTATTCCTAGCTAGCTGTTACATCTTAATTAATTCATTTTTATTCATCTATGTATCACCACAAGGATGTGGCTTACCTTACAGTTCTGGTGTCTGTCTCCTTCGGCAGCTACATGGCATCTCCCTGCCTCTGCCTTCTTTCTCCTAATATTCAGTTTACTTTTCTTGCCTAGCTCTATTTTGCCCTGTCAGGCCAAAGCAGCTTCTTTATTAACCAATGGTAATGAAACATATCATAGCATACAGAGGGAAATCCCACATCAGGAGGATCACCAGACTTCACAAATACAGGAGGAGCTTAAAACACTCACATCCCACATTGACACAAAACCTAAAAAAAAAGTACTCTTAATAAAGTTTCCTTCACTTTTGCAGGCACAAATAGGACATACCAAATGTCCACTAACATACACACTCACATACACATGCGCACACACACACACACACACAGCCCCCAACTGTTTTTGCCCAACACACACATACACACACACATGCATATGTGCATGTGGACATGTCTATTTCCACGACAGAATCCTAATTAGCTTTCACTTATATGAATCTGTTTTCTTGCTCTCTTATTTAACTTCTTTTGGTTCTCGAATTGATCTTTATGAATCCCACTTTACTCTCTTCACTAAATTAGCATTAATCTTTCTGAAACACAGATCCGGCTTTCTGTCACTCTAATTTGAAGCATTGCCTATAACAGTTTCCTAAACCCAAAGACACAGAATTATCAATGTCTTTTGAGGTATCATCAGTGTGTAGTAAAAGAGGTTCAGAATTTGACACCCCCCAAAACATACAAAAAACCCAATCACCCTATATGATCTTATAGTTACTGTTTCTCTTGATGTGATAAAACACCATGACCAAAAGCAACTTGGAGAGGGAAGGATTTATTTTATCTTACACTTCCAGGCCATGCTCCATCATCAAGGAAAGTCAGGGCAGAAACCCAAGGCAGAAACCTGGGCATAGAAATGGAAGCAGAGGCTGTAGAAGGTCCCTGCTCAATGGTATGTTTTCCAGGGCTTGCTCGGTTTGATTTTTTTATACATCATCAGACAATCTGCCCAGAGATGGCAGTACTCACAGTGGGCTGGGCCTGTCCACATCCATCATCAATCAAGAAAATGCTCCACAGACTTGTCCAGAGGACAATCTAGTGGAGACATTTTCTCAGCTATGGTTCCTTCTTCTCAGATGTCAAACCTATGTAAAGTTGACAAAAAAACCCCCACAAAACAAGAAACAACAACCACAGCCCTATGATGTGGCTTCTGTTGGAGGTATCTAATGCATGTCAAAAGATAGAATTCCTGTCATAAAGAAGTTAATTTAGCTTTTTATAGGCTGGAATTTCCTGTAATAAATTGATTCTATTTACTTTCTCCAGAAAGATACTGCCAGTCGCAGGCCTGAAAGTTGTCAGGCTCTTGGGTGTGTCTTGTGAGCCTCTGTAATAAGGCCCCTTCCAGAATCTCTGGCTTTCTATGCCTCTTCCTACCTGTGTCCTGTTCTCTAGAATCAGTGGGGCATTTCCAGTATTTTGAGGAACTTTGAGCTTTGCACTTCTGCGCTTGCTGTCAACAATATCTTCCTACTATTGATCCCTTCCTCGAGTCCCCAGTGACACGTCATTTGTCCCTTATGACATTGATCAATCAAGACACGCCACTGTCAATAACTGCTTCCTATCCTATTTTCAAGAGTTGATTATTTCTCCAAAATTTTTTAATCAAAAGATTTCTGATATTTGTTAAACAGATTTTGGTCACAGATGCTCAGTAGCAGATTGCAGTGTAGACAACCTTTCTAAAGGGTCAAAGTAGCTAATGCTTACTTGGAAAGAGAAGAGCAGATAATTTCTTTGTGTCTTTTGAGTGCTGTCCACTTTTCCTTAGTTGCCTAATCAAAACGCTCCATGAAAGGTCCCAACATTGCCCTTTCTTTTCATCCACAGTTGCATAGACCCACATAGCAGCTGCCCTTTGAAAAGATCTACATCTCATGTAGCCATTAATTCAACTCAGGCCACTGCCACTTCTCAGCATGCTTCCTCCTGTGGTCCCTTAGCAAATTTTCCATTCTCCATGCATCATCCCCTGTAACACAAGTCTGAAGGCTCCAGTGACCCTCCAACAATCCCTAAATGCTTCCCATAACTCTTAGTGAAAGATAAATCCAAGGACCCTTAAGACAGAGCCACGGACCTATAAGAACTGAGGAATACTTTTATAGGCTCATTTCCATCAGTTAAGATCTCACCATCTACCCTGGGAGCCTTGAGGAACCCATGGGAGTTTCCCAGGCTTTCTGGGCTTCTGTGTGTATTTTATTTCTCTTGACATTCTCTTCCATTCTTCCTCTGGACAATTCTGAGGTTCTAGATGCTAATGGAGGATGATGTCCTTCTACTGTGAGCTTACACATCTGGGTATTATCTCTGTTGTGAGTCTTTGAGTCTGCTCTGTGTCTTACTCGTGGTTAGATCCATGCCTAACAGAAACAACATGAACTTGTAGGTTTGAATGAATCATTTTTGAATCTGTTAGTTGACTGGATCAAAGAATAAATAAATGGGTGAAAGAAAGTGAAGCTTAGGGGGCAATATGTGTGCCATGAGAGAAGGGACTTAAAGCTTTATCTTGTTCGTTTGGTCTTTATCTCCCATGTCAACATCCATCTTATTTCCTTCCGTGCCCGGAGCTCTGTGAGTTCACTCCAACTGCAGGGCCTTTGCGTTTTCCTGAGCTTTCTTTCCTGTCTTGCCCATAATTAAAGCTGCCCTATACTTCAGAGTATTCATCCTTCCACAGGATTCTCATTGATACAGACTAAGCCAGCCTCTCTACAATGTGTCCATCAACACCCCGTGCCCCTTTCTCTGCTCCCACCATGGTCTGCGAGTACTCACTGAATTATACAGTACATGGTAAAGTCAGGAGAGAATCACCCTTTTTATTTGCTACTAGTCCCCGGTGCCTTTGTACAAGGCCTGGCAAGCAATCGTGGTTGTTCAATGGAGGCAAGACTAAGAATAACGTCTCATCAGCAATTTGGGCTTGTTTTTGTACCGTACACACAGTAGGGCTTAGCTGTTTATTAAAATAAAGCCTGGAACTTTCTTTTCCTTGTCTGCGAACAGCTTTTAACTACTATGCTCGAAGGAAATAAATCTATCTCCACAAACTTAGCAGCATATGCATATTTTCATGCCTCCTTGAAATACGTTTTTAGCTCCTTTGAAATAAATGTTGTCAAAAGCCTTCCATCTGCCAGGCTCCCGGACTCCACCTCATTAGGCAAATAAGTAGCCGCAGAGTCCGTGTCCACCACAGGAGAGCACAGGAGCACTAACGGATCCATCCCATAATGGGCTCTAATTGGGGCACACTGGTTTGTCATGTCACAGCTTAGTCAGTGCTGCTTCAATAGGTAATTATTAAAATGGAAAACAAACAGTCCCAAGGAGTCGCAACTGCTTGACAATTGGGGCTAAATTATCCTTGTGTTGGCCTGGAACAGTGTTCCATGTAGACGGCTCCACAAAGGGCCTAGAATATTCAAAGAGATATTTATTCTAAAGCGTGTGGAGTGACACACATTTGATCTATCTACAAAGAGTCACATTAGTATATATATATATATATATGTATGTATGTATGTATTTGAGGAGAGGGCAGGCCATGGCATTAGAAAGCCTTTCTTCCCTCATAATCACATCAGCCTCCATGTGAAAGGAGCTCACCGAGCATGCCAATGCATTGTGATCATGTCTTCACAGGCATATTATGGCTATCACTCACAGCTAACACCCAAGGAGATATTTCTGGTCATCATCGAGGCAATCAAATCTCCGAATCGCTCGTAGCATGAAGAGTACAGGAGATCTGAGATTTCAACTCAGGATTACCGGCCTTTACACTCCTGAAATGGTTCCCTTATCCTCATGGAAACACAAAAAGCCATGGCTAATCAAAGCAAAGGGTTGGGAAAAGGGATGTAGCTGTCACGAATGGGAATATGCTCATGGTATATTGTATAGTCGGATGAAATTGTCCTTGTGCAAAACAATACCATGTACAGTGATCTACACATGTAAAAATTAAGACACGTTAAAAGGAAAATGCAGACAATTTCTCTGAACAATAAAAATTCATTAATTAAAGATGTACAATTAATAAAACACGGAAACTTTAAAGACAATGGAGAGAGTTGTTAATACCTGAAAGGAGAGGACTCTATGAAATAACTGGAAAAAGTAGAGGCTCCAACTACCAAGGAAGATGACTTTAAAATCTTAGAAAATTTATTTTATTTCATGAGTATGAGTGTTTTGCCTGCTTGTGTGTTCATGTTCCATGCAAATGCCTGGTGCCTGCTGCAGAGGCCGAAAGACATGTCGGAGTCCCCAAAACAGGATTACAGTTATGAGCCACTACTTGGGTACTGGAAATTAAATCATGTTCTTTGAAAGAGCAACTAGTGCTTGTCACTGCTGAGCCATCTCTCCAGATCCAGGAGACTGATTTTTACTTTGAATTTTTCTTTTTATGAGACAGTGAAAAGAAATGTGTAGCCCCGGCTGTCCTGGTTCTGCAGATCAGGCTGGCCTTGAACTCACAGAGATCCACCTTCCTTTGTCTCCTGAGTGCTAGGATTAAAGGGGTGCACCACCACTGCCCAGGGCTTTTCCATTTTGAAACAAGGTTTCCTTAATTAAGAAGCAGATGCTCTAAGAAAATTTGGCTTAGCCCTCTAAGTTATTACTGATGCTTTTTGATTTTGGAGAATCCAAAAAAGAAAATTACTGGCAAAATGTGAACTGCAGGTACGTTTATTATCTCCTTAACCCCAAGCTCTTTGTAAAATAATAGTGAAGGTATAAAGCAGATCTAACTCACAGTGAAGAGGATGCAAGGAGGACCATCAAGTGCACAGTGGCTCTCATAGGCCAGTGAGAGAGCAGTGGAAGGATGACAACAAGGAAGAAATAAGCCAGTGAGGGCGTTTTCTTCCTTTGCCCAAACCCGGAGATGCTGTGTAGTAGTGTCCAAAATGATGTGAGGGCAGGGCTGCGTGTGTGTGTGTGTGCGCGCGTGTGCTAAAGTGATATCCATAAAGAGATGAGTTGTGTGCCTAGTATCTTAGTGTTCAGTTCTCTACATTCTATCCTGGGAGGACACAGCAGAAGGTTCCTTCTCTAAATAAAAAAATAAAGTAGTCGATGAGTGTGGGGACAGGATTCTCCAGGGTGCATTTGAGCATTTAGAGTTTCCAAACTACATTCCTGAGCCTTACTCTTTAATGGAACTATCCTGTAGATAATCCCTAATGATATTCACTCAGCCATTCTGAAAAGTCATTCTCTCATATGACCTGGAGATAGGAGATCATATTGTCAATTGAGTAAATCAATAATGTGAAGAAAAACTAAGAGAAATAGACATATTGGTACTGGAAGAAACAAATATTACCAGGAGTATAAACAAACCTTAATTAATAGATGAAGAAATATATCAGAAGCCAATATGCCTATTAATCAAGAACAGGATGTTGCAAAATAACAGCATGAACACTGGTGATGTGGCTCAGTGGGGAAATGTGCTTGCTCTGCAAACACTAAGATCACAGTTTGAGTCTCAGGTCCCACAGTCTGAGGAGAGCATGGACCTCCCAAAAATCGTCCCCTAACTCCATGCACGTACCATGTTATGTGTGTACACTCAAACACATGAACACACACATGCACACATATGCACACAATAGAATAAATACTACTGCTATAGGAAAAAGTATACATATTTAAAATATGGTAAAGATTCCTGCTGTGGGAGCCTGGTTCATCTGAGATTGATCCCTGGAAGCCGTCTAAAGGTAGAGAGAGTCAAACTCCACAAAGTTGTTTTCTGTGCTGTGGAATGTAGACACGAAGGATAACAATGAGGATTTAAAATGTAAAAGTAAGAGAAAATGCCAGAAAGAATAAAATAATGGATAAATTAAATTAAAAGGAAAGTGATCATAAAGATC
>LOJH01001766.1:0-39992 GCA_001685095.1 Ellobius talpinus
CCAGCCTGGTCTACAAAGCAAGTTCCAGGACAGCCAGGGCTACACAGAGAAACTCTGTCTCAAAAAGCCAAAACCAACCAAAAAGAGGACCAAAGAAATGAGGTCTGCCCATGAGGTGTGGAGGGTAACAGAGGTGTGACTGGCCAGTCAGGACTACCTCTTCTGAGATGGAAGAAGAAGGGACATGAACATTGAGTCAGTGTGATGTCGGGAAAGACGCTAAAGAAGGGGTGACAAGCATTAGAGAATTCCCATACACTAACTTCCATTTTATCCGTCAGAGGGGCGGGCAGAGTCTGGAGAATGTAAAGACTAGGAAGTGTGAGTACAGTGAGCAGGACAGCTGAAGTGGAAAATGTTTAAACATTTACACGTGTGGAGGAAGCATTTAAGCAAAGAGAAAACAACTGAGCCACAGTGTTGACTGAAGTTGTAACAGAGACTGCAGCTTCAGTGGCCGGCATCAGAATCCCTTTTTCTCCACTAGGATAAGATTGGGTACATGACAAAGGAACTGGAAACTGCTCCCAGTTACAGGGGACAGGGACATAGGAAACAGTCAGGAGCTTGGGAAAGGAAAATTCCAGCAGCTGCTCATGGTGGCACAAGCTAAGTGGGAAGACCGGAAGTTGAGAAGAGTGAAGCTATAGATCAAAGACATGGTCAGAGCAATTTGTCATCTCAAACAGAGCAGTCCTGGGGGAAAGCAGGACCCTGGTAGTGAAAGAGAAGGGCATTTGGAAGCCAATGCAATTTACGGGCCCAAACCTTGAGAAGGCAGGGGTGCAACCAACATTCTTTGCAACAAGTCTCAGGGAATATTGCCTAACACTGCAATGGAAATCCTGAGAGCCATGGGCCACAGACTTCTAGGAGTGTGAGGGAAGCAAAAAAGTATAGATGGATGCTATACAGCAGTCCCACACTAGCTCAGAATTGAGTATAATAAAGGGTTTTTTATTTAGGGGTAGACTCACAGATCACAGTCCTCTGCATGAGCAGGGAACAGGAACTGAGTCCAGCAGCCGAGAGAGAGACCGCACAAGTTTTACGTCTGCATTTATAGTACAAGAGACCACATCCAAGTGGGATGGTATCTTAAAGGCTATTGGCTGAAGGAGCTCCCATAGCAAAGAAGAAACCCAAGTGATGGTAGCAGGGAATAGGAGAGTAGAGAGGAATGGGGGATATATATATATAGCTCAATTGACAGACTGCTTGCCTAGCAAGCACAAGATCCTGAGTTTGATCCTGGCACTGCATAAACCAGGCATGGTGGTATGTATGGGTGCCTCTCACCCCACACTCAGAAGGGAGAGGGGGAGGGAGGAGGGGAGAGAGGGAAGTGGTAGTTGTAAAGAGAATGATAAAGGAGAAAGAATTTTCCCCCAGAGCTGAGATGCAGCAATGACCTAGGGAAGATGGTGGAATTACCAGGCAATACACAGGGCAGGGCACACTGCACAGCCCTGGGAAAAACATCAGAGTCTTGGTTCTGTAGAGAGTTGCTGGCCAGGTAGGGGGTGTTTCCAAGAGTGAGCTTTGATTAGCACGACTCAATTCTTGTACATCATATATGCTTCAGCATTATTCTGTATCCTATATACAAGTGGATTCAATCATTCTACCATGTGTGTGTTATTGTGGTATGCTCTGTGTGCATATACAACTACAATGTGGTAAGGTACAATAAGAAAACACCACAAACATTAACAACAACAAAGGAGAAAAACAAAGAGGAAATTTTGTCCAGGAAACCAAAGACAAAGAGTTGGGAAGAAGGGACGAGTCAGGCTGGAGTAGGAAAAGAATATTAGAGCCAAGAACTGTCATATGGCCTGTGATGATGCGTTACCATCATGGAAATGAGGAAGGAATGGGTTCTCACTCAATACACCACACCAGAGCTCTGGGAACAGAAACTTTGTGCTCATGCCAAAACTCCCAAGCATTTCTTTCAGGAATATGTCCAGAGTCTCAGGGAGACTAGAAACCAAAAACTATGGTTTCTTGCTTTATCAGGTACTTAGCATCTCATATCTCCAGATTCAAGCCTCCTCCTGAAGGGGTAGAGCTCAAGGCTAAGGACAAGAAACAACACTAGGCTTATTTTGGCAGAAATTTAGAATTTTCTTCTTTGTGCTCACAATTCTCAAGTGAACAGCAGGTGGCAGCAAAGAGTCAGAAAAGAAGCCAAATCCTGGGAACTGCTCTCCACCATCCAGACAGAAGGGAGAGGACCTTCAAGTTTTATGAGTTACTTAGGAGCTCTCACCCAGACCTGGAGTAAAAGGGACATTATTCTTCCAGTCTTGCCAGCTAAATCCTCACCAAGTTCAGGTGACAATGAGGTATTACCAAAGAGCAGACAGCCTCTTCTTATGGTCCTAGTTTGCATCTCCTGAGTTAGGGCCCTCAGATACTAGCAGCATTTTCTCTAAGAACAAACAATTACCTTCCTGGAAATGGTAGAGAAACAAAGATGAGTTGACATTTGGAAATGGCATTCTCTTTCCACACTCCCCTCTGTAGCACCTCATACAATGTGCTGCAATGCTCTACCCTCCCCAGGTTCCCCATTTGTGAATGCCTGACACATGGGAGGTGTTCAACACTGAGTAAATGAACTGAAGTGGAGGAGAAAGAATACACAAGGGACAGAACTCCCAGGCTGATGTGGTAAAGGCAAAGACATCTGGCCTTCTGGATGGGATGGTGCGTGGGGGAAAGCTTTAGTCATGGGAGGAAGTTTGGCTAGCCTTTGAACTCTAGCTTTGCCCCTTAGAGCAATGGACAAAGTATGTAACGTTTCTCAGCCTTACTTTTCTTGTCTGTAGGAGGGTCCATCAATAGACCATTTAAAAGTGCATGTACAAAACACGTACACATATTCTGCACAGGGCAAGTAGTCAATAAAAAGGCAGTTACTCCTATTTACTGTGGCTCTTTGTACTGCTGCAGCTTCCCATTGAGTGAAGACTGAAAATAAGAAACAAATTGACGACTCAGAATACCTATTTCCTCAGCTCAGCTGCCTCAAAAAAAGACAGAAACCGCCTCAACAGAGGGCTGCAGAGAATCAACCCTGTTTAGAAGGTATGACATCTTGGGCTGTCTCTCCCCGACCCCTCATTCCCACCCCAGAAGGTGAAGTGTTAACCATCCAGCACGTTCCACGGTAGACCACTGTCACACAGCTACTGGACAGCTTTTGATGGTGAGCTCAGAGCACAAAATCATGCCAATGACAAACATGTGGATTTGGCCATACTTCCCAGCACACATCTCAGAGGAAAGGAACAATTAGCTACCTACAGGCTGAATGTTCTGGTTCCACTCGGAATGCATGAACTTCTGAGATTGACGATGACTAGACTGCTGCTGCCTCTGCCACCCAGGACAGAGCTGAGAAGCAGCGGGCGTCTCCTGGATGGCGGAATGTTAGGCTTCTCTAGGCTCTCAGCAGGGAAAACAATACTTTCAAATCTAACTAAAGGGAAGAGGTCTTTGACAGTGTGAGACACCTAGTGGCAACATCGGGTTAAACAGCCTCAAAAGACAGTCACCAAGTGTAAAGCAGACCTGACAGAACCAGGGAAGAGGAGACAAATCTGGATGACAAGAGGCAGCTGAGCCCAAACTTTCTTCAGGAGTACCAACCAGTGAGCACAAGGCTCCAGGTGGCCGGTTTAAAAGTGATAAAAATGGAACTTTGCTACCTGAGGTGCACTAGGGAATGGTTTGGCTCCCAGAAAGCTCCCAGCAGCCAGGACAGACTGGCTCTGGTAGTGAGTAGAGAAGAAAACCCTCTGGTTCTAGAGGTTTTCAGGAAGCACAGAAGGCACAGGAACTGTCCTAGCCTTCTGTCTGTCCATCTACAGCAAAGTCACTAGCACTACAGGTCCATTTGCAGTCTGTCTCTACTAGGTCAATGCAGTCTCCTGCTTGAGTAAAGAGACAGTCATAATCCTTTCTCAGACACGATGGATGATATTTTTACTGTGGCTCTCTTCAATCCCATACTCTCCTATTCTGTGCATGTCTTCAATCCCATAATCTATTGTGTGAATGTCTTCAACCCCCAATCTCCTATTCTGTGAAGGTCTTCAATCCCCTAATCTCTTATTAATTGCACGTCTTCAATCCCCGAATCTCCTGTTCTGTGCAGGTATTCAATCCCATAATCTATTATGTGCACGTCTTCAATCCCATAATCTCCTATTCAGTGCACGTCTTCAATTCCATAATCTCCTATTCTATACACATCATCAATCCCCTAATTGCCTATTCTGTGCATGTATTCAATCCCATAATCTCCGATTCTGTACAGTCTAAATCCCAAAATCTCCTCTAATGTACACATCTTCAATTCCCTAATCTCCTATTCTGTGCACGTTTTCAGTCCCATAATCTCCTCCTATTCTGTGCACATCTTAAAGCCCCTAATGTCTTATTCTGTGCACATCTTCAATCCCATAATCTCCCATTCTGACCAACACTTCAATTCCTTAATATCCTATACTGTGTATGTATTCAATCCCATAATCTCCTATTCTATGCACACGACTTCAATCCTATAATATGCTATTCTGTGTATGCCTTCAATCACATCATCTCGTATTCTGTGCACATCTTCAATCCCATAATTTCCTATTCTGTGCATGTCTTCAATCCCCTAATCTCCTATTCTGTGCACATCTTCAATCCCCTAATCTCCTATTCTGTGCATGTATTCAATCCCATGATCTTTTATTCTGTGAACGCCTTCAATCCCATAATCTCCTATTCTATGCACATATTCAATCCCATAATTTCCTATTATGTGCATGATTTTAATTCCCTAATTTCCTATTCTGTGCATGACATCAATCCCATAATCTGGTCTGTGAACGCCTTAAATTCCATAATCTCCTATTTTGTGCACATCTTTAATCCCATAATCTCCTATTCTGTGCATGACTTCAATCCCATAATTTTGTATTCTGTGCACGTCTTCAATTCTCTAATCTATACTGTGCACATTTCAATTCCATAATCTCCTATTTTGTGCACTTGTTCAATCACATAATCTAGTATTCTATGCAGGTTTTCAATAACATAATCTCCTATTGTGCGAACATCTTCAATTCAAAAATCTATTCTGTGCACTTCTTCAATCACATAATCTAGTATTTTGTGAAGGTTTTCAATAAGGTAATCACCTATTATGTGCATATTTTTAATCTTTTAATCTATATTTCTCTGCATGCCTCCAATCCCATAATCTCCTATTTTGTACACTTATCAAGCCCATCATCTCCTATTCTATGCATGTCTTCAATCCCATAATCTCCTATTCTGTGCTCGTTTTTCAACAACATAATCTCCTTCTATTCTGGGCACGTCTTCATTCCCATAATATCCTATTCTGTGCACTTCTTCAATTCCATAATCTTGTATTTTGTGCACAACTTAAATCTTCTAATCTCCTACTCAGTGCATGTTTTCAATCCCATAATCTCCTCTTCTGTGTAGTTTAAATACCATAACCTCCATTTACATGCACATTTTCAATCTCCTAATCTCCTATTCTGTGCACATCTTCAGTCTTCTAATCTCCTATACTGTGCACGTCTTCAATCCCATAATCTTGTATTCTATGTATGTCTTCAATTGTCTAAATCTATCCTGTAGACGTCCTCAATCACATAATATATTCTGTTCACGTTTTCAATCCCATAATCACCTAATCTGTGCATGTCTTCAATCACATAATCTCCTATTCTGTGCACGTTTTCAATCCCATAATTCCCTATTGTGTGCATGCTTTCAATTCCCTAATTTCCTATTCTATGCACGTCTTCAATCCCCTAATCTATTCTGTGCACGTCTTCAATCGTCTAATCTATCCTGTTGATGTCCTCAATCACATAATCTTGTATTCTGTGTTGTCTTCAAGACCATTATCACCTATTCTGTGCATGTCTTAAATCCAATAATCTCCTATTCTGTGCACGTCTTCAATCCCCTAATCTCCTATTCTGTGCACTTCTTCAATCACATAATCTACTATACTGTGCAGGTTTTCAATAACATAATCTCCTATTGTGTGCACATCTTCAATCCCTTAAACTCCTATTCTGTGCACGTCTCCAATCCCATAATCTCCTATTTTGTGCAGTTGTCAAGCCCATCATCTGCTATTCTATGCATGTCTTCAGTACGCTAATCTCTCTTCTGTGCTCGTTTTCAATCACATAATCTCCTCCTATTCTGTGCACATCTTCAATGCCATAATCTCCTATACTGTCCAATTCAATCTTCTAATCTACTCTGTGCACGTCTTCAATCCCTTTACCTTTTATTCTGTGTATGTCTTCAATCATATAATCTTTTATTGTGTGCATGCCTTCAATCCCATAATCTATTCTGTGTATGTTTTAAATCACATAATCTCCTATCATGTGCTTGTCATGAATCCCCTAATCTCCTATTCTTTGCACTCTCGACCCATAATCTCCTACTATATACACGTCTTCAATTTCTTAATCTATTCTGTGCACATTTCCAATCGCATAATCTTTCCTATTCTGTGCACATCTTCATTAACCTAATCTCCTATTTTGTACATGCTTTCAATCCCCTAATTTCCTATTCTGTGCATGACTTCAATCCCATAATCTGGTATTCTGTGCACGTCTTCAATCCCATAATATCCTGTTCTGTGCATGTCATCAATCCCCTAATCTCCTATTCTGTGCACTCTTAACCCATTATCTCCTATTATGTACCTGTCATCAATTTCTTAATCTCCTATTCTGTGCATGTTTTCAATCCCATAATCTCCTCCTATTCTGTGCATGTCTTTATTTCCTAATCTCCTTATGCATGTGTTCAATCCCCTAATCTCCTATTATGTACAAGTCTTCAATTCCATAATCTATTCTGTGCATGTCCCCAATACCTTAATCTCCTATTCTATACAAGTCTTCAATCCCCTAATCTTTTATTCTGTGCATGTCTTCAATTCCATAATCTTCTATTCTGTGCACATCTCCAATCCCCTAATCTTCTATTCTGTGTATGTCTTCAATCCAATAATCTACTATTTTTTGCACATCTTCAATCCCATAATATCCTATTCTGTGCACATCTTCAATCCCCTAATCTCCTTTTCTATGCCCATTCTCAATCCCATTATCTCCTCATATTCTGTGCATGCCTTCAATCCCCTAATCTCCTATTCTGTGCATGTCTTCAATCCCCTAGTAACCTATTTGGTGCAAGTCTTTAATCCCATAATCTACTATTTTGTGCATGTCTTCAATTCCATAATTTCCTATTCTGTGCATGCCTTCAATCTCCTAATTTCCTATTCTGTGCATGTCTTCAGGCCCATAATATTTTATTCTGTGCACATATTCAATCCCATAATGTCCTATTATGTGCATGTCTTCAATCCCATAATCTCCTACTCTGTACATGTCTTCAATCCCCTAATCTCCTGTTCTGTGCACATCTTCAATACTCTAATCTATTCTGTGCACATCTTCAGTCCCATAATATTTTATTCTGGGCACAACTTCAACACCATGATCTTTTATTCTGTGCACACCTTCAATCCCATAATCTTTTCTAATCTACTCTGTTCACGTCTTCAATCCCGATTTCCTATTATGTGTACATCTTCAGTCCCATAATAATTTATTCTGTGCATGTCTTCAATCCCATAATCTCCTATTCTGTGCACGTCTACAATCCCCTAATCTCCTATTCTATTCAATACATCAATCCCATAATCTAATCTGTGCATGTCTTAAATCCCCTAATCTCCTATTCTGTGCATGTCTTCCATCCCATAACCCGCTATTCTGTACACGTCTTCAATCCTCTAATCTATTTTGTGCAAATCTTCGATCCCCTAATCTCCTATTCTGTCCACGTCTTAAACCCTATAATCTTATATTCTTTGCATGCTTTCAATCCTATAATCTCAGATTATATGCACGTCGTAAAACCCTCCAATCTTAGTCTCCTATTCTATGCATGTCTTAAAACCGTAATCAATTCTGTGCACGTATTAAATCCGATAATCAATTGTGTGCACCTCTTCAATGCCTTAATCTCCTATTCTGTGCACCTCTTCAATCCCCTAACCTCCTATCTTTGCATGTCGTCAATCCCATTATCTGCTCTTCTGTGAACGCGTTCAATCCCATGATCTCCCTTTCTGTGCCCATCTTCTATCCCCTAATCTCCTATTCTGTGCACGTCTTCAATCCCACAATCTCATATCTTGTGCAGTTATCAAGACCATCATCTCCTATTCTGTGCATGTATTCAATCAGCTAATCTCCTATTCTGTTCTCTTTTTCAATCACATAATCTCCTTTTCTGTGCACGTCTTCAATTCCCTAACCTCCTATTCTGTGCACATCTTCAATCCCATAATCCCCTATTCTGTGCAGGTCTTCAATCCTCTAATCTATTCTGTGCATGTCTTCAATCCCCTAATCTCCTTTTCTGTGCACGTCTTCAATCCCATAATTATCTATTTTGTATACGCCTTCAATAACCTATTCTGTGTATGTCTTGAATCACATAATCTCCTATTATGTGTATGTCATCAATCCCCTAATCTCCTATTTTTTGCACTCTCAACCTGTTACCTCCTATCATGTACATGTCTTCAATTTCTTAATCTCCTATTCTGTGCATGTATTCAATCCCATAATCTCCTCCTATTCTGTGCACATCTTCATTCTCCTAATATCCTATTCTGTACACATTTTCAATCCCCTAATTTCATATTCTGTGCCCGACATCAATCCCATAATCTGCTATTCTGTGCATGCCTTCATATCATAATCTCGCATTCTGTACACAACTTCAATCCCAGAATCTCCTATTCTGTGTATGCCTTCAATCCCTTAAACTCTTACTCTTTGCACGTCTTCAATCATATAATCTCGTATTTTGTGCATGTCTTCAATCTTCTCATCTTCTATTATGCCCACATTTTCAATGCCAGAATCTCCTATTTTTGAACGTCTTCAATCCCTTAATCTCCTATTCTGTGCACATCTTCAATCCCGTAATCTCCTATATTGTATACATCTACAATCCCATCATCTCCTATTCTGTGCATGCTTTCAATCCCATAACTTTTTATTTTGTGCAGTTTTACATCCCCTAATCTCCTCTTCTGTGCATGTTCTCATTCCCATAATCTGCTCATATTCTGTTCATGTCTTCAAACCCCTAATATGTTATTATGTGCAAGTCTTCAATCCCATAATCTCCTATTCTGGGCATGTCTTCAATCCCCTAATCTCCTATTCTGTGCATGTCTTCAATCCCATAATCTCCTACTCTGTGCAAATCTCAAATCCTCTAATCTCTTCTGTGCACATCTTCAATTCACTAATCTCCTATTCTGTCCACATCTTCAATCCCATAATCATTCATTCTGTGCACACCTTCAATCCCATAATCTATTCTTTGCATGTCTTTAATCATATAATCTCTTATTATGTGCAAGTCTTCAATCCCCTATTCTCCTATCCTTGTACATCTTCAATCCCATAGTCTGCCATTCTGTGAACACCTTCAATCCCATAGTCTGCCATTCTGTGAACACCTTCAATACCATCATCTTCTATTCTGTGCATGTCTTCAATCCCATAGTCTCCTATTCTGTGCACGTCTTCAATCCTCTAATCTATTCTGTGCAAATCTTTGATCCCCTTATCTCCTATTCTGTCCATGTCTTAAATCCCATAATCTTTTATTCTGTGCATGCTTTCAATCCCATAATCTCAGATTATATGCACGTCTTAAAACCCTTCAATCTTATAACATCCTATTCTATGCATGTCTTAAAACTGTAATCTATTCTGTGCACATAGTCAATCCCATATTCAATTGTGCGCACGTCTTCTATGGCCTAATCTCCTATTCTGTGTACCTCTTCAATCCCCTAACCTATCTTTGCACATCTTCAATCCCATTATCTTCTCTCCTGTGATCATCATCAATACCATAATCTCTTAAACTGTGCACATCTTCAATCCCATAATCTCCTATTCTGTGCACGTCTTCAATTTCCTAATCTCCTATTATATGCACCTCTTCAATCCCCTAATCTCCTATTCTGTGCACATCTTCAATCCCATAATCTTTTATTCTGTGCATGTCTTGAATCCCATCCTCTCCTATTCTGTGCACATTTTCAATCCCATAATCTATTGTGTGTATAACTTCAATCCCCTAGTCTCCTATTCTGTTCATGTCTTCATTCCCACAATCTCCTATTCTGTGCACGTGTTAAACCTTATTATCTCCTATTCTGTGCATGTCTTCAACCCCATAATAACCTATTCTGTGCAGTCCAATCACATTATGTCCTATTATGCACACATCTTCAATTTCCTAATCTAATATGCTGTTCACGTTTTCAATCCCATAATCTCCTATTCTGTTAACAATCTTCTAATCTCTTCTGTGCACAGCTTCAATTGCATAATCTTATATTCTGTGCATGTCTTCAATCTGCTAATCTCTTCTGTGCACACTTCAATCCCATAATTTTATATTCTGTGCACGTCTTTGATCCCATTATCTCCTATTCTGTGCAAGTCTTTAATTCACTAAACACCTATTCTTTGAATGTCTTCAATCCTTTAATCTCCTATTCTCTGCACGTTGTCAATCTTCTAATCTCCTATTCTGTGCACAATTTCAATCCCATAATCTCATATTCTGTACACGTGTTCAATCCTCTAATCTATTCTGCACACGTCTTCAATCCCCTAATCTCCTCTTCTGTGCATGTCTTCAATCCCATAATCTATTCTGTGCAAGTCTTCACTCCTCTAAATTATTCTGTACACGTCTTCAATCCCCTATTTTCCTATTACGTGCACATCTTCAGTCCCGTATTATTTTATTCAGTCCACGTCTTAAACCCCATAATCTCCTATTATGCATATGTCTTCAATCCCCTAATCTCCTATTCTATGCACATCTTCAATCTCCTAATCTCCTATTCTGTTCAATACACCAATTCCATAATCTCCTTTTTTGTGCATGTCTTCAATCCTCTAATCTATTCTGTGCACATCTCCAATCCCCTAATCTTCTATTCTGTCCACGTCTTCAATCCCATAATTTTTAAATTCTGTTCACGCCCTCAATCACCTAATCTCTGATTATGTGCAGTATTCAATCCCATAATCTCCTATTCTATTCACATCTTCAGTCCCATAATCTTTTATTCTATGCATGCCCTAATCTTCTATTCTTTGCACATCTTTAATCCCATAATCTCCTATTCTGTTCACGTTTTCAAACCCATAATCTCCTATTCTCTGCACATCCTCAATCCCCTAATCCCTTATTATGTGAATGTCTTCAATCCCATAATCTCATATTCTGTGCAGACTCAATCCCATAACCTCCTATTATGTGCACCTCTTCTATCCCCTAATCTTCTATTTTGTGGATGTATTGATCCCATAATCTCCCATTATGTGCATGTCTTCAATCTCCTAATCTATTCTGTGCATGTTTTCAATTCCATAATCTATTCTGTGCATCTCTTTATCAATCCCAGAATATCCTATTCTGTGCACTACTTCAATCCAATAATCTATTCTCAGCAGTCTTTAATCTCATAATCTCTTTTGTTTACGTCTTCAATTCCCTACACTCCTTTTCTGTGTAGTCTTTAATCCCATAATCTCCTATTCTGGGCATGTTTCCAATCCCATAATCCTTTCCTGTTCAGTGCAGTCTTCAAGCCCATAATCTCCTAATCTGTGCATGTTTTCAATCCCCTTATCTCCTATTCTGTGCATGTCTTCAATCCCATAATCTATTCTGTGCACGTGTTCAATCCCATAATCTATTCTCTGCACATCTTCAATCCTATAATATCCTATTCTGTGTATGGCTTCAGTCACCTAATCTCCTATTCTGTGCACTTCTTCAATCCCATAATCTCCTATTCTGTGTAGTCTTCAATCCCATAATCGCCTATTTTGTGCAGTCTTCAATCCTATACGTCTTCAATCCCATAATCTTCTATTTTGTGCAGTAATCAGTCCCATAATCTCCTATTCTGTGCATGTCTTCAGTCCCATAATCTATTCTGGGCACTGTTTCAATCCCATAAACTCTTCCTATTCTGTGCACATCTTCAATCCCATAATCTCCTATTCTCTGTAGTATTCAGGCCCACAATCTCCTATTCTGTGCACATCTTCCATCCATAATCTCCTATTCTGTGCACAACTTCAATCCCATAATCTCTTATTCTGTGCATGACTTCAATCCCCTGATCTATTCTCTGCATGTCTTCAATCCCATAATCTCCTAATCTGTGCACATTTTCAATCCCATAATATCCTCATATTCTGTGCACGTCTTCAATCCTCTAATCTATTCTGTGCACGTCTTCAATCTGCCAATCTCCTCTTCTGTGCATGTCTTCAATCACATAATCTATTCTGTGCAGGTCTTCACTCCTCTAAATTATTCTATGCACATCTTCAATCCCTATTTTCCTATTCTGTGCATGTCTTTCAATCCCATAATCTTTTAGTCTGTGTATGTCTAGCCCCTTTCTGTAGCTTTTCTGGTTCTGAGACCATGGACTCAAAGAGTAAGAATGCAGTGTCTTTCTTGAGAAAACGGAGTACCTTCTTTCTCTTCTAATCTGAGGTGCACAATGGTGCAGGGGGAGGCAGAAGCATAAGAAAGTGTGCTGGGATCCGTGCACATCCATGGCCACCACCAATAACCCAACACCGAGGTTCTGTGACAGGCAGTCAGTGGTACCATGCTCAATGACAAGGGATGATTCTGAACAGTGCCCAGACTCTTTGCAGGCCTCTTTCATGCCCACTGCCCCAGCGCCTGGTGACCGACATTAAGCATGCTGTAGACACTCAACCAAGCAGCACCCCAAGATCCTGGTAGGCACCCAAGAGAATGTAACCCCTCCAGACAGAGAGAAAGAAAAGGGGTGGGGAGTCCAGAGGCATGTGCTATGCTGGTCTTACCTCCTTTCCAAAGCAGGTAGATGGGGACCACATAGAGCATAACATGCTGAAGGTAGTAAATCTCCAGTTCAAAGGGGAGCTGTGGGGAGAAGACAGAGAGACATTCAGAACAGACGGCACATTAGATTCTGCTAGACACCCTTAGCCTTCAGGACCCACAAGGTGGCAATCGCGACATTTCATCCTTTCACCTGTCACAATTCAAAAAAAAGGGACAAAACGATTGAACTTTCTCATCTCATCTGGCATAGTCCAAGCTGTATTTTACGGAGATGGCAAAAGGAAAACTCTCTACCAGGAAGAGTGTATTCAAATTGAACAGATGTCACGTGTAGCAACATATCCACTCGGAGATGCACCACAGGTGAAAAATGAACTTCAGTGGTTTGTATGGTGCTTTATGAAGTGTTTCCTTAGGAAAAATATATTTCTACCAGGCAGTGGTGGAACACGGCTTTAATCCCAGCACTCAGGAGCAAGAGGAAGGCGGACCTCTGTGAGTTCAAGGCTAGCTAGCATGGTCTACAGAGCTAATTCTAGGTCAGCCAAGGCCACCAAAAAAACCCTGTCTATCTGTCCATCTGTCTGTCTGTCTCGCTGTGCCTCTCTCCATATATATACCTTAAATAAATAATATATTAAAATAATAATAATACTCTGTAGAATACATTTGAAGAAACAATCTTATGGTTCCACTCTTGGAAAGCAGATGGCAGAGAATTTAAAAGTTTACTCCTCATTTGACAAGAACATTCAATGGAGGGTTTAAGAAACTCATATTCAAATGAAAAAAAAGGAACCCTAGGTGTGGTCCAGTCCAGCTCCAAGAATAATGCGTTTCCCCGTGGGATCCCTGGGTGTCTGTTGAGGGTTTACCCTATTTTAAAGTGAGTACTAAGGAGCGTGGCCAATTCTGACAGTTTTCCAGAAAGACCTTCCTTGCCCTCCCCATGTCCAACACTCTCTCACCCATTTCCTATCTCTCTCAAAACAGAAGTGCTGAGAGGATGAGAAAGAATATAAGGATATGCTGTATGAAATCCTCAAAGAATTAATTTTTAAAAGACCAAAATGAAAAAAAAACAAAAGACAACATAAAATAAAGCTCAGTGCTGGACTACTAACTCTGGAGAAAAAAAGAATTTTGCCAGGTGGTTCATCCAAGGCAAATTCTCAAGCCCTGGTTTGTGTGTGTGTGTGTGTGTGTGTGTGTGTGTGTGTGTGTGTGNTAATACACACAGACACCAAGGCAAGCCCAGGAGACAAGAACTCCAGGGAAGGTGTCAGCTGCTTCTCTGCTCCCTTCAGTGCAAGCGCAGAATCAAGTCTGTGTGCTAATGAGAGGAAACAGTTATAGGAACCAAAGCACATGAGCCCAAGGTTGCCTTGTGCCAGGAGCTGAAACCAAGACTTGGCAGCATTCCCAGAATGGTAGCTGGGCCAACTATGGACCCTGGACACAGACAATGGGTCTTGACTACAGAATTCCACACAGAAGGAAAATTTCCCAGGGGCCGAGATTATACACAGCTACTACTTTATGTTCACAGAGGAATGTCTAAACCCAGAAAAGGAGACAAGGTTCCAAACCAGTCTGCAGAACATGCCACATCTGGTTATGCCATCTGTCACACAGCATCACTAGCAGAAGGCTGGTATGGCGGCCTAAGAGACTCCAATGTGAACCTAATTGATACAGTTAAGAATGATTATAGTGGTTTTAATTTGGGGTATTATTTATGCTTTTCAAATATTTTTATAACATGAGCTATTCAATCTCTCACCTTTGATAGATAAGGAACCTAAGGCACAGAGGCAAATGGGGGGTTGGGTGGTAGGGGTAACAATTATTTCAATGAAGTCACCCAAAACCAGACAAGGAGAAAAGAATCCCAGGATGGTTTGACTCTCTGGGTAAAGTCACAACACTGACCACTCTCCAAAATGAGCCTGAGGTCAGGCTGCCATCCCATAGTAAGGAACACAAAACCAAATCAAGGTCGTGTGCCCAACAGTCACTGAATTGCCTTGCGATTCCGCTGCCCACCTGTACCCTGCACCCATTTGCCCATGCCTCCTGTAGAGCCCTCTGAGAAAGCAAAGCATGTCCTGGCAGGCGGCTGAGCACACTTGCTTTAAGATATGCCATTCAAGATTGCTATGTCTGTGTTCGAGATTTGACTCTGTTACTCAACATGCCTATGTCTTTGGGCAAGTTACCTAACAACTCCACTCAATTTCTGGGATCAACTAAATGGAAAGAATTATGGTGTTCTAAGATGGATATATAATTTATATAGTGCTTCATGAGGGCCAGGAACTACTATGACAGAAACATTTTGTAAACTATTAACTATACTGCCTCAACTATCTCCGTTTTTCAGATAAGAAACTGGGGCCCAGAAAGGTAAGATAACTTACAGCTCATTGAGCATGCAGGCTGACTTCAAATGGATTATCTCAGGCAGTATACAGTCAGTCTTTACTCAGTATCATTGGGGGGGTGCTGATTCCAAAATCCCACTACCACATTCCAAAATCTGAAGATGTTCAAGTCCCTAGCAAAAAAGTAATATAGCCCTTGTGTATAAACATCTGCCTAGACAGTTTAGGGTTAGGGGGATTCTATTCCACTTTTTAATTTTCCTTTTACATTATGTGTATGGGTGGTTTTCCTGCAGGTATGTCTGTGTGCCATGAGCATGCAGTACCCACAAAAGTCAGAGAGGCCCTGGAACTGGAGTTATACGTGGTTTGAGCTCCATGTGGGTTCTGGGAACTGAACCTGAGTCCTCTGGAAGAGCAAACAGTGCTCATAGCCACCTAACTATCTCTCCAGACCCCTTTAATTAATAGTCCGTTTATTTATTTTAGGTGTATATATGTATGCCTGAGTGTAAACGTGCAGTGCCACAGAGGCCAGGAGGGCACCAGGCCTCTAGAAACAGAGTTACAAGTGGCTGTGAGCTGCCCAATGTGGGTCCTGAGAACTGAACCTGGGTCCTCTGAAAGAACAGGGCATACTCTTAACCACTGAGCCATCTCTCTAGTACCTGCCTAGATATTTTAGACCAGGTCTGGTCACATGGCCCCCAAGACAACTATGAATGCAGGCCACACACATGTGTGTAAATGACAATGTCATGTCACAATGTCAAAAGGCTGGATATCCCTGTTAAGTTATATATAGATGACTTATAATCCCTAATGTAAATGTAAATGCTGAAAAAAGAGTCCTCGTACTGTGCTGAGCAGGGAATAACAACAAACGTCTGAACTTGTTTAGCATAGACTCGTGTTTCCAATACATGCAATCCAGTCGGTGAATCTGTGGGTGCAGAATCTATGGTCGACACACCTACGGCTGAAGAACTCTACTCTGCCCTGCTCAGTACCCCCTCCAAAAGCCTGCCCCACAGAAGGTGCTGATGCAGAAGGCCACTGTTCTCAACCATAGTGGTAACAGTGGTAGCAAAGATGGGTGCTGTCATGGAACTAGAACATGTCCCTACTTGTCTCTCTACATGGTTATGTGGCCCAGACCCTTCCTGTTCAAATGATCACAACCTTCACAGTCTGCTCTGCCCGATGTCACTCCCGCACATGTCAGAGTGGCTAATCTTTGCCTGTAATGAAGGTTTCCTGAGCCTCTTTGCCGGACCTCATCTGCAGTACCCAAGACCCTGTTCCCACCTATTCAAATGCATGCAGCGAAGGATGTCTCACTCCCATTCAAGAGTTCCCTACAATATGATGCCACAAAGCTGAACTAAGAACAGAGGCCAAATCACAAGGATTAGGCAGGGGGAAGACACAACAGTGGTAATGGGGGAGACTGGAGAGAAAGGGACAACAGAACTGAGAGCTGTAGAGCCATCACACTAACAGTAGGAAGAAGGGAGCAAAAACCAAACCAAAACTCACAACCACAACAAAAAAGGGAGCCAAATGGCAGCTGAAAATCCAGCACTTACCACTTAATAGCAAATTATACTTACTAAGCACTTCTATTAAGCACTGTGTGATGTGTTAAATAAACTTTTCTGCATTATTGTAACATTTAATTAGTGCAAATTTCCCATGCAGTGGCTATGCAGGAGGAAATGGCTAGACACATTTGACAGATAAGAAAAACTTAATGGCTCTTTTCCCACAGTAAACATCCTGGGGTGACAGCCACAGCCTCCCTACACTGAAGCAACTGAAAGTCAAAAGCAATAAAAAAGGTTATGAGCAAAACAGATCATTAACTTTTCCCCCCTCACTTCCAAGTCAAGATGATTTTTAGCATGAAAGGAAATCAGATGGGAAAATTATCAAATCCGTGTCCAGAATAAGGGCCACAATTTGCTTCCTTCCATCTCACAAACCTGATCATAGTTTTTGCTGTGGAGACGGAGCCCACTGGACCCTCCATCCTTGTTTCTACTACAATCACCAAAAGGTGGCCAAGACATCAGGTGACCTGGAAAAACCTGAGTTCTAACTTCCCTATGTCTCTGTCTGTCCCCTCTATATTCTGGGTCCCTCTGGCCATCACTAACACCATCCCCTCTATTCTTCATCACAGCCCAACACCTTCTTATTCTAATATACTTCAGTAGCTCTGTGAAGACGCTGATGTCCTCACGGGCCTCTCAAGGGACAGCTGCTCCCCCTCCCCTCACTGCAGGCTCTTCACTGCTCAGGTGATGCACTTGCCTTAGCTAGCAGAGCTACTCTGAAGTCAGGAGGAATGTGGGTCTGAACTGCAAGAGAGCTGGAGAAGGTGAGAAGAGATGCAAACGAGACAAGTGGCTCACACGTATCTAGGTTACAAAATGGGTACAAACACACATACGCTGGATGAAATTGTGAAATGCACGTATCTAGGTTATGAAGTAGGTGCAAACACACATACGCTAGATGAAATTGTGAAATGCACGTATCTAGGTTATAAAGTAGGTGCAAACACACATACGCTGGATGAAATTGTGAAATGCACAGAACTCATACCAGGTTCTTCAAGCACTCCAAAGTAACACCTTATGCCCTCCACTTTGCAGACCCCACCCTCTTTCAAGAAGACAGAATGGATGGGGAGATGGAAGCTCTAGCTAAGAGGCAGAACTGTTAACACTGGAAAAGGCTAAATGCATTTATAGACTGGAAGTAGATCGAGAGAAGTGCAAACAGCAAGGGCAGAAGGCACTAGACAGAGGACAGGGCCCAAAACACAAAGTAAAGGGTGAGCCTTAGGCTCCCCCAGAGATAAAGAAGGACAGGTTGGGATAAGAATAACTGTATGCAGGTAGGGTACATGCTTTGTGTTGGAGGAACTGATGGTACCATACTACAGGAGACTTGGTATCACTAAGGGAGTTGTGTGTGGGGCTGGCAAGATAGCTCGGCAGGTAAAAATGCTTGCTGTCCAAGTCTGATGACAAGACTTCAATCCTGAGATCCCATGGGGCAAGAACAGAAACAACTCCTGAAGACTGTCCTCTGACACCCCCCCACACACATAAGCCACAATACATTCAGGGAACATTAATATTAAGGAAACACAAAACATCAGGAATATGGACTATTCTATAAAGTAACTATGCAAAGCCATACCATGAAGGGGGTGAGCTGTTCTTAGACTAAATAAGCAAATCAATAAAAATGAAAGAAATAGAATAACCAAACCAATACTTAAAATCTGACTAGACTGAGAAAGGGGGAGTGTAGTGGAGAGGGAGGGAGTTGAGAGAAAGGGAGAGAGAGGGAGAGAGAGAGAGCATGTATGCACACACACAAGTGGACATTTGCAGAGACTAGGAAGGAATTTAGGAGTCTTTTTCTACGGCTATTCACCCTATTTCCTTGAGGCAGCCTCTGACTGAACATGGAGCGCACCAGACTTTTACTGTTATTTTGTTTTTGCTTCAATTCAGCTAGACAGCAAGCAGCAGCCCACAGCAATTCCCCTGTCTCCCCAACACCACCACCGCACCCATGCACACCTAGCTGGTAACTTGGGTACTGGAGATCCGAGCCCAATCGCTCATGCTCTCATAGCAAGCACTCTTAGCCACCGAGCCATTTCCTGCAGCCCTAGACCTTGTTTTTTTGTTTTTTTTTAAAAAAAGTCATGTAAATTTGGGGAGATAATTGGGCAAATTTGAATACAAATTTACTAGAATTATAGAATTATTGATGATTTTCTGGAACATGATAAAGCTACTATGGTTATGCAAGAGGATTTCCTTATTCTTCCGACTGCAGGCTGACACAGACCAAATGAGCATAAATTTGTCTCTAACATTCAGCAAGTTTGGAGACAGGATACACTTAGAAAGTGAATGTGGGAGAGTGGTAAGCACTGCTCTAGCAGGAGGGAGAAAGTACTTGATGCTGCTACTAGTTCAGCTTGTCAGTGTTTCAATAGCTGTTTACTGAAACATTGGGGATTCTTTTCAACTTAAATGGCATATATCGTCATGAACCAATATTGCAAAATTGTGTGGTGGTGGGAAGAGAGAGAGAAATAAAATTCATTTAGGAGAACAATTTGTCAACTGTTATCAAAAGCTTTAAATGTTCATTCATTTTCACTTGCTCATCTCCCTCCTAGAAAATTATAATTTATGGTAGCCGGGTGTGGTGGCACGTGCCTTTATTCCTAGGAATAGGGAAGCAGAGGCAGGTGTATGTGTCCCTGTGAATTCAAGGTCAGCTTGTTCCACAAAGGGAGTTTCAAAATAGCCAAGGCTGTTACACAGAGAATCCGTCCTAAAAAACCACTACCACCAAAAATAATGGAAACTTATGATAACTTAGATTCTGGCATATCTAAGTTACCAATAAGTTTTTATTTCTTTTTATTCATGTGTATGAGTATCTGCCTCCATAGACGTATGAGCATAAGGTGAGCTCCTGCTGCCTGTGGAGGTGAGAAGAGGGCATCAGTTGCCTTGGGACTGGAGTTGCATATGGTTGTAAGTGCCATGTGAATACTGGACACTGAGCCCTGGCCTTCTGCAAGATCGGGAAGTGTTCTTAACTTCTGAGTCAGCTCTCCAGGTCCCAAAGAAAATTTTAGAAGCAACCCAAAATTTGGAAAGTAAATACAAAAAGGAGAGATCATTTTAACTGTCCATCAATGAGATTTTCACCAGGAAATACTCTGGAAGATAAACTATACCACCACAGTTTTTAAAGAAGGCATTAACCATTTCTAGGTGAAAGAAAACAATTTCATTTTTTATAAAATGTGATCTTTTTATAGGACAAAAATGAAAAGTTTGTATACATCTTTTGCATAGAACAAAGACTGGACTATAATTTACCAAACTGAATAGGGGAAAAGAGTGACAAGAGGTTTGGAAAGGGAAGAAGATAACTTGACTTTAGATTTTATATACTTTTATAGGCAAATCTATAAGCAAATTAAAAGTAGCCCAGTACTAATTGCACAACTAAACTATTTTAAAGCTGCCCAAAGGTCAATAGAGGAATACTTCACACTATTATCAGCAACTGCCTCTTGAGCAGGAGAGGAATTTTCTCAGTATATACTGTTTCTGCACTCTGCTGTTTACTGCAGCAGCATTACCAATAGTCAAGGTATGGAGTCCACCTACGTGTCCATCAACAGATGTAAAGATAAAGAAAATATGATAAATTAGAGCTGGAGAGATAGCTCAGCAGTTAAGAGCACCTGCTGCTCTTTCAATAGGACCTAAGCTCAATTCCCAGTGTCCATGTTTGGGCAGCTCACAACCAACTGTAACTCTAGCTCCTGGGGACCTAATACACTTCTGGTCTTCATGGGCATCCACATGACATGGAACATACACACATGCACATAAAAGAAATAAATTTCCTTAAAAAGAAAATACAGTATAGATGTACAATAAATAGCATTCAGACTCATCAGGACCCACCCCTTACTGAGAAACTAGTGGCAGTTATTAGCTACTGAGGAAGGAAGAATTGTTATTCTTTAGAGATGTGGCTACTGACAGGCTGCCCATACTTTAGTGGATGTACATATGGGTAGCACTAAATGGATTTAGTAGACTCTTATTTTACAAATAAAGACAAGGACATGAAGTTGGGAGGCAGACATAGGGGAGGAGATCCACAGGGAGTTTGGAGAAATGGGAGCGTATCTATGATTGAATTTCATATCTCATTGCATACACATATGAAACGCTGAAAGAATCAAAACTAATAATGAAGGCCTGTCATTTGAAACAATCCAGTTGAATTTAGGTAACATGATGCTTAAATGAAGTAAGTCAGACGTGAAAAAGCAAGCCCCACATGAATGCCATCACTGTTAGCAGAAAAAGGAAGAACAGGGTATAGAGTGCTTCTATTTTATAGTCATTTTTAATTTTTGAGCTGCTACATACAGCATCTTAAGCATATTCTTCCCTAGCACTTTTCTCCCTATCCCCTTCCCATTTGTTCCCTTTTTCTCCTAGATAATTTTTTATACTTTTCTGTGTCTTATACTTTATATTATTATATAAAATGCAACAACCACATATAAGAGAAAACACAAATATTTGTCAATCGGGAACTGGTTAAGCTCACATTCAGTACTGGTTCTCATGAAATTTGCTATGTAAACCATGCTGGCCTTGAAATTCCAAAGATCCAAACTCCTCTACTTCCTGAGTGATGGGATTAAAGCAATCAGTGCTTCTCAACCTGTGGGTCATGACACTTTAGAGTCACATATCAGATATTTACATTACAATTCATAACAGTAGCAAGATTACTGTTAAGAAGCAGCAATGAAATCATTTTATGGTTGGAGGGGTCACCACGAAATGAGAAACTGTATTAAAGGCCTGGAGCATTGGAAAGGTTGAAAACCACTGGGTTAAAGGCATGTGCCACCACACTCAACTTATACATTATAGTCTTTATATATGTGTGTCAGAGGACCTTTAGCCAAGAAAATGGATTAAGCTACTAATGACGGTTAGAGTTCATATATGCTATTTCTTTTATAGCTCTTTCCCTCTGAGTATCTGAACATGTTTAAAAAATAACTTTCAGACCCATAGATGAACTTCAGTAGTAGAGGGTTTGCTAAGAGCACTTCAAGGCCTTGGGAGTTGGTCCCCAGCACACACATACACAGAAAAATAGTAAAGGGTAGATCCCCAAGATCTTTGTATCTTTCCTAGTAACTCTACTCACAAGTATCTTTTGAGGTAAGGTGCCTACAACCCAAGCAGGCACACTGTGATCCGCCTCATTCCCTTTGCTGACATTATAAGGTGAAATGAGTGAGTCAGGGCAGTGCGCTGGTCTTTCCCCCAGCACCACCCCTGACTTCCTCCTTTGTTCTCTGAATCTCAGCAAATAGGAACACACCAGTGCTTGCCAAATGGCTGCTAAGCTCCCTAGTGTCAAAGGAGATATTTTGAGCTTAGCAAAGATGCTACTTGCTCTGGTGACACAGCAATTTGGGCGAGCGTATTTCATGGTGTAAACGCATAGTTGCCCAGACCTGCCTACTTTGTTTGGACAGGCCCATAGAACTACATGGAGTGGCGGTTTCAGCTCTTTGAGCCATGAAGTATTCTGCAAGGATTCACTTAGCTCTTTATTTTAACCAAGGTGAAAATGAACTCTCTTAGTTCCTGATCTTCTATCTCTCACTGACTTTGGAGCTGCTACCTGTCCTCATGGGAAATGATCAAATACTACTCTAGTTGCTGGGTCCTGAAGTCACATCTGAAAGGAAGGGTGAAGCAAGAAAAAGCCCTGATGGCATAGGATTCTTAGTGATAATGACAATAATCACAGCAGTAGGAACAGCAACTACAATGGAGTGTTCCTAGGGAATATATTATCACAAAATCCGGTCTATTTCCCTGAGTTTTAATGACAGGGATAAAGAACTTAATGATCTTAATGACCAATACTTCTAAAATCTAATGGATTTCACTATCTTCCCAAATTTCGAGTGTTAAAGTCATAACCCCAATACTTAATTATGCCTAGAGACGAAGCCTTTAAAGAGATCATAAAGGTGGGTTCT
This sequence comes from Ellobius talpinus, assembly GCA_001685095.1. Taxonomy (NCBI): domain Eukaryota; kingdom Metazoa; phylum Chordata; class Mammalia; order Rodentia; family Cricetidae; genus Ellobius; species Ellobius talpinus. Next base: position 23,074 of record LOJH01001766.1, read on the forward strand.
AATTACCATTATTTCCTAATTCAATAGACCTCCAATATCCTCTAGGTTGAAAAAGATTAGGACACATAGAAAAACATGGAAGACATCAAGAAATGAAAGAAAGGACCCAAGATGAATATTATCCACTGATCCCTTGATGTTAGACCTGTGAGGAAAACCCATTTATCCAGTCCTTATTACAGAAGTCCTAGCAAGTTAATACCGTGGCCAACTGTGGTGGCCAATCTTCATCTTCAACCTAACAAGACTTAAAATGACCTAGAAAGCATATCCCTGGGCCACTGGTTCTCAATGATGTGACTCTTTCTAATGCTGTGACCCTTCAATAAAATTCCTCATGCTGTGGTGACCCTCAACCATAAAATTATTTCATTGCTACTTCATAACTGTAATTTTGCTACTGAGCAGTGTCTCAGTTCCTAAGACCGCTGGAAATGGGTGTTGTCGGATGCTTGTGACCTGTGCACAGGTTGAGAACAACTCTAGGCTGCCTCCATGTGTGTTTTCCTAAGAGGTTTGAATAAAGAGGGAAGAGCTACCTCAGATGTTGAAGATATCGCATAGACCAGTATTCTAGTCTGAATGAGAAGGCAAAAGGGAAACTGAGCTGAGAACAGCGCTCAATGCCCTCTGCTTCTGGACTGCATGCAAGGTGACAGCTGCCCCATGTTCCTGCTGCCACAGCTAAAGTCACTCGTTCCTCCATGAAGAACTTGCAGCACAGAGTGAGTTTACCTTTTTTGTAATAGCCAACTACTAGAAACCAAATAGCTATCCCAGGTAGAACAGAGGAGGACACTAGTCAACTTAAGTGAGGGGAGGTCACAGTGAAAAGTGTAAATATAGTTATAGGCATGAATCATGCTAACATACTCTTGTGTAGAACATGAAAGTCCTAGAAAATGACACACACACGATACCATCTCCATAAAGGCCAGTAAACAACTAAAGCTAAGTAACATCTTGTTTAGGAATCTATAACTGCATACTCATGTCTATAGACATATGTGCACACCTGAGAGATAAAACAATTTTGGGGGAAATTATACACACGGATATAGTATGTACTGATCAGTGCTACTCCCTATCCCCTAGACTCTGGTTCTTCCTCCACTCCCGACCACTTTTCTCTCTCAATTTCATGTGCTCTCTTTTTGGAAACCCACTGAGTAAATTTAGTGCTGTCTGTATGTGCATGATAGAGGCCTATCAGCTGGAGCATTGGCAACCTTCAGTTGCCACATCCCTGAAGAAAACAGACTTTCTACCCCTCAACAGCCATCAACTGTGAATAGCTTCTCAGCTATTGGGCGGGGCTTCATGAGGCCTTCTTCCATCTGTCCTGTGATTTTGGGCGCTTGATCTCGTGTAGGAATTGTGCATGCAGTCACAGAGCGGCCATGAGCTGATGTGTCCAAGAGCCCTGTCATGTCCAGCAAATATTGCTTCTGCTATGTGTGTCCATTACTTCTGACTTGTAAAAACAAAAAACCTTTTCAATGGAACTTTTTTAAAGACAAGCAAAGGAATAATAACTAACTCAGGCTAGTCATTTCCTCTTGGGGGCAGTTAAGGCCAGAGGCAGCAGGAGTGGAAGGCTAGCACAAGGGTTAGTTCTTATGGTAGGCTTACAGGAACTATGTTGTCTATAAACAAACACATGCAAAAGCAAAACAAAAAGAGAACATGCAGGAATGAATGGCAAAGATATTAGAAAGCCACAATTGCAAATTTGATGACCCCAATTGTGTGTACCAATATCTATTTAAAAGAGAGAGGAACAGAGGTTCGTTTAACTAGCCCATGCATTGTTTTAAAGCTTGTTAAATGGCTGAGTCAGGATTTTAACTCAAGACATCTGACTTCAGAACTTCAACCACTGTGGTCTTCTCCATTCTTTATGCTGCTCTACTGATAGAATAGAGCTAGACTCATGCCGGGGTCTACCTGGCTACTATAAGATGGGCACTGCCGACAGAGGTGGACACAGAGGTTCTGAAATTCACCAACTCTGAAGCACGATTAATAAAAAATCAGAGACAGATACTGGGGCTCAACCTGAAGGTCAAAAAAACAAAACAGCCAGCCACTGGCTCTTACCTCTACCTCAGTCCGAAATGGCAATCCTGCCTCCAGGAAACCTCAGAATGAGACTGAGAGTGAGAGCTGTCTCCTCCCATTTTATAATCCTCTCTAGTGCTGGGATTAAAGGCATGCACCATTACCACCTGGTTTCTATGACAAACTAGTGTGGCTACTGGGATTAAAAGTGTATGTCACCACTGCCTGGTCTGTAAGGTTGACCAGTGGGGCTATTTTACTCTCTGATCTTCAGGCAAGCTTTATTTATTAAANTGTCTCCTCCCATTTTATAATCCTCTCTAGTGCTGGGATTAAAGGCATGCACCATTACCACCTGGTTTCTATGACAAACTAGTGTGGCTACTGGGATTAAAAGTGTATGTCACCACTGCCTGGTCTGTAAGGTTGACCAGTGGGGCTATTTTACTCTCTGATCTTCAGGCAAGCTTTATTTATTAAAGTACAAATGAAATGTCACTACACAACTCTAGGTCTCCCATTTTTTCAAACTTTTGCACACTGTGATGCATCTACAAGGCCACTTTCAGAGATCACAAGGTCTGTCAGGTATTGGAAGTCTAGCCATGAACACATTGATTTCTCACTCAAGGAGAGAAAGTCAGGACTTGTTTCTCTCTGCAGAACCCAAAGGAAAAGCTAAACACAGAGACAGTTTAAAAGGTTTCCATGGGAACCGAGGGCAAGGCAAAGGTCAATCAGACTGTTTCTGTAAAGGCCAAATGACACATCCAGAGTGACCTGCCCAAGGCTGGACCTCACGCTTGGTAGAGTGGCAAGGGGCTCAAAGAGGGCCTTTCTAACCACTCACCAGTCCAGACATCATTCCGTCCTGCCTCAGACTGCAGATTCTACCCTGACCATTTATTTCATCCACATAAAGTTAACCCCCACTTCCTCATTAGCCCAGGCCATCTGTGGTACCCTCCCCCACCTTCCCTATTTACTGACTTCAAAGGACTTCAGCATCAAGTGGCTAAAGTTAAGGTCAGTCTACTAACACTAAATCAAAGGCTCTCAGTCTTGCTGTAACAGCTCAAGAGCACTCAACCTGCCCTCTATCCCTCAGCTACCAAGTAGGGAATCTAGTTAATCTTCAACTCTCTGGGGGCACATTTCTGGGGATGGGGGACTTTTTATAGGCAGGCCTGAAAATGGGAGGCAGGCCTCCCCGTCTTGCTACCTTCAACATCTTTCTTAATTCACCCTATAAACCCTGCAATAAGCTTCAGCCAAGTCTACCGCTTTCTCCATCAATTAAAGGCAAATGTCACACACCTCCCTTCAGGCCACAAGAGGTGAAAGGTACTTGACTATATCCTGGCATGATTAGACTCTGTTCGCTTCTCTTTCTACTTCTCTTGGAGTTCTTTCTCCCATTCTGTCTCCTCCCAGGTTTCAAAGCTGTTCCCAAATTTTTCATCAACACTGACAGTTGTTAAATTTATTCTCCCAGTAGATCCTGTCTCAAGCAACATAGTGCATACAATTTTTATCTCTATCAGATTGGCACCAAAATAATCTTCTTTGGATAGAACCCAGCAATTTGTAGTTTCATAAAGCTCCCTAAGGATATTTGGGTCTAGAAGTGTTCAATGTACACTTTGAAAAATAAAATCTCTTAATCTCCGAATGGAAGTGTAGAAACTAGAGCATGTTCTCAAAGGAATGGAAAGCAGCTGCCAGGGAAATGTATTCATTAGAATAGTAATGCGACTAGCACTCAAAACAACGACAAAAAGTCAGAATTACAGGAATGACAATTAATAACTACTGCATTACTCTGCAGGGCACTGGCTGGAGAACCTTCCGCATACTAATTCTTATGATGAGTCCCTCAGATAGTTTTAAATTTTTCTTTTTTATATACAAGGAAATTGAAATGAGACATTAATTGGGTAACTGGCCCAAGGTTACTCATAGAAACAGCAGGTAACTCGGGAGGCAGAGGCAGGCGGATCTCTGTGAGTTTGAGGCCAGCCTGGTCTACAGAGCTAGTTCTAGGACAGGCTCCAAAGCTACAGTCTCAAACAAACAAACAAAAAGAAACAGGTAAACTAGGCAATTTGACTATGGGATTTGATATTCTTATCCATTAACCTAACTTTTTATTTTTATTTTTGTTTTTTCTGAGACGTTTCTCTATATAACAGTCCTGGCTGTCCTGGAACTCACTCTGTAGGCCAGGCTGGCCTTGGAATCAGTGACTGCCTCTACCTCTCATGTGCTGGGATTAAAGGCGTGCACCACCACTTCCGGGCCAGAGGAATACATTTAAACTTGATTTACAAAGGACATGACAGTTTGACATCCACTGTTTATTCTTTCCCTCCCCCAACCCATGCGAACATGGGAATCATCTATTTATATGGAAGTTGATCATGCCTCACACGCCCCAACATAATTCATTTAGCAAATACTTATTGAGTGTCTACTTTATGACACCACCATCAGTAAAATACAAAGGATGATGTCTTGCCTTCATGAACGTTAAAGCCTTATACTCCCCTCACCCCAGAAGTTGATTTCTAGAATGTAGAAATTTAGTTTAGTTTAGTTTAGTTTCAAGGACTCAAGGCCACCGATAATAGTGTTGAATTAGTGGCATAATGGGTCAAGTGGATTTTCTGATATCTCACAGAAATTGTCAATAGTGGACACAATGTAGGTATTTGTTGACTGATGGAAAGCTATTTCTGAACAAGGACAACCTATAGACAAACTCGTCCTCCTACCTGCTGCTGAGGAAAAGGACATGGCTATAAAAAAGATTGAAAGGGGCTGGAAAACCAGATTAACACACTCATTTCTGATCAATCAAATGCTAGTTTTTAAAGAGGTCTTTCACTGAAAAAACCCTGCATGAAATAGTTTGAGTTGTTTTTTAAGGACACTTGGAACAATTGGTGGACGAAGGTATGGCCTAATTGCAGAGCGCTTGTCTAGCATGCAGGAGACCAGGAGATGGACCCACAGTGCCACCTGAAAGAAAAATCTGAAACAAAAGGACTTTTCTAGCTATTTTCACCAAGTAAAAACAGGACCCCAGTGAAATAAGTGGGATCCATTACATCATCATTTTCCAGTTTAGCTAACTAAATGTGAGCTGAGTTTTATATAGGCTAATGAGACACAGGGAACGGGCAAATATTTTGCAGAGTCTAAGAGAGGTGAGACTCACCCCCAAAGAACTACACTTTAGAGGAACATGAGAAACACAAAATAATCTCTTCACTTACAGTGGGAGGGCAGGCCCAGTCTTATAATTTAATGTTGCGTTAGGACAGGAGGAGCGAAGGAGGCTTTTCCAGTATCACCTTCAAACCACAGGGACCTCACCATCAGAATATACACTACTTGGGTAATCCAAAGATCGTAGAGTGAGAGTTTCATATGGCATGTCTCCAAACTAGTGGCCGTCATGTGACTAGCAAGAACAAAAACAAGTCCTCTCTAGAGAAACTCAACACTCCAAATATCCCCCCAAATAAAGATCCCAAGGAAAAGAAGAAACTTAGAGTAAAATAACAGCACTAGGTAAAGACATAAGGAGACAAGCCAAAGATCACTTCAAGATCTCACATGACAGACTACACCGTTCAATGTTTTAACAATATACAGTAATTGACACAAAAACTCAATAGGTGAACTGCTAATTGGGTACAACTAAAGAGATAGGAACTGGACTATAGAACTGAAGGCATTATCCCAAATGTAGTATATCAAGACAAAAAGGTGAAAACTATGAAAGAAAGACTAAGGACTGGAAAGATAGGGATGAATAATATTCTTCCAAATATTGATCCAGAAGATAGATAGAAAGGCAGCTTCAGTAGGTATTACAGCCTGGACTGTTCAGAAACCTTCTAAAAGACGTGCACAAACAGACTTGAACAGCTCAGAGGAGCCAGCAGTATAGTTTGGTGGTCTGGTGAGTGCTGTATCCCCAGTTTCATGGGACTGGGGGAAGAAGGGAGAAAAGGAGGAAGGGAGGAAGGGGAAACAGAAAAGAGAAAGTCTAACAGAATAAAGAAAAGTTAACATCAAAACATCCCATAGTGAAACTGTAGAATATCCAATACAAAGAATTTCTTAAAAGTGACAGAAAAGATTTTTTTTACTCAAACTTTAACACTGATCATTGACTTTTCCAAGCACAGAGTATAAAAGACAATATAGAGAATATATAACTTCATTTTACATGGAAAATATGAACCTAGAAAATGTGAAGCAATGAAAAAGACCTCCAAGAATGAAAGAGGAATATATATATTTAAGACACACCGTGTGTGTGTGTGTGTGTATGTAATCATAAAGTGATTCCAGATAAAAGGTCTGAGGTGCAATAAGAAACACCAGCTATGTTAGTTTTTCATTACTAATGAAATCACCCATGGTGGGCTACTTGATAAAGAAAAGAGTCTTCATTTTGCTAATAATTCTGGGGTGTAAGATTTAGGTGCCTTATCTAGTGTTGACCTTCTTGCTGGCAGTCATAATGCATAGATTTGCCTGGTAAGAGACTAGGGTAGAGGGGGGAGGCAAGTGGTGTCCTAGTGTTTGCTCTTCTTATAAAGCCATCACAATTCAACCATGGGCACTATACTCTAAGTTACTCATCATTTTCCGAGGGTTCTACTCCAACAACTCACTGCCACACACAACTTCCACTATCCCAATAGATCACAACAAGGATTATCTTTCAGGACATGAAGCCTTGGTTCACGGAAGGTAGTTCTCCAAATCATATCTAAGTCACAGCAATGAGTAAAAAGGGGGATAAATATGTATTCAATGAACACTGATTATATGAAGCAATGCTATGCTTTTTAAAAAGAAAAGCTAAAAACTAAAGGAAAGAAAAGCTAAAACGATACAGAATAAAAAAACTGTCAAAACAAGCATCTAAGTTGAGGGATGCTAACTAAATATTATAGGATCTATATGTAAATAAGTAAGATTACATTCCTACCTAATACAATATACACTGCTAGGGAAATATCTAGGAAAGACAAAAAAAGTCTATCCCAAAAAGGTTGCACATAACCATAGCTGCATATTTTTTTTCAAGACAGGGTTTCTCTGTAGCTTTGGAGCCTATCCTGGAACTCGCTCTTGTAGGTCAGACTGGCCTCAAACTCCATAGCTGCATTTTTTAACAATAGCCTAAAGTAAAAGTCATTAAGATGCCCACCGACTGGTGAATAAAAATGTGTGGTATATTCATACACTTGAATGGCACATCCACATAATCAAATGTTATTAGTAGGTAATAAAGGAGGAACCTTGAGAACTGCATGCTGAGTGAAAGGGAAGATAGAATAAAGGGGCAAAGATTACATGATTGCATTGGTGCACAGTGCACAGAACACGCAGACCTAGAGAGGCAGAAAAAAAGATTAGTTGTTGCTTATACTTGGGAGAGATTCTAGAGCACCATGGAAACACTAGCTAAAGGACACAGATTTCTTTGGGGCTGATCCAAATGTTCTATGATTTCTTGTGGTTTGGCTGTACAAACGTGAATATACTAAAAAGCAGTGAACTGTATAGATTAAGTGGATAGATTTTGCTGTCAGAATTATATCTCAATAAAGCAATTCCTAAGAAAGTGTTATAAGGGACTGGTAAGATGGTTCAGCAGGTAAAGGTATAAAGGCACTTGCCACCAGGTAAAGGTATAAAGGCACTTGCCACCAAGCCTGATGACCTAAGTTTAACCCCCAGTGCCAAGAGGTAAGAGAGTACTAACTGCCACAGACTGTCTTCTGACCTCCACTTGCGCACCAGCATGTGTACATGGACATGCATGTACACACACCACAAATAAGTCAGTTTACTTAAAGACTATATGATTGTGAAATCAGAAAAAAAGACATGGCTACAAAGAAACAAAAGGGAAAAAATCCCAACATGCAGTTCATAACCTAAACTAAAATGTAATAGTCCATGCAACACACAACAGTCACATGTGTGCTGTCAAGCAGCCTCTTTTAGTTAAGTTTTAAAGATTCATTCCTAAGCTGGGTGGTGGTGTCACATGTCTTTAATCCCAGCACTCAGGAGGCAGAAGCAGGTGGATCTCCGGGAGTTTGAGGCCAGCCTGGTCTACTGGGTGAGTTTCAGGACAGCCAGGGCTGTTATAGAGAAACCCTGTCTCAAAAAATCAAAAGGAAACAAAATTAGTCTTTATTTTTATGTGTATGTTGGAAAGATGTTTAAACACAAGTACAGGTGCCCTTGGAGGCCAAAAGAAGACATCCGAACCCCTCAAGCTGAAGTTACAGTTGGTTATGAGCAGCTTTATGTGAACAGGAAACATTCTTACCATCAATCCATCAGTCCAGCCCCTATTTTATTAGTATATTTTAGTCATATATAATGGGTTTCGTCACATACAGAATGTGTTTTGACCATATTCACCCCAGGAGTTTCTTACTCCCCTCCCCCTCACACTGTCCTCTTCCCCATTCATCCCATTTCTATTTTCATGCCTTTTTGATGTGAGCAAATGAGCTTTATCACATACAGGAGCATGGGGGAGAGGTTATTTATAGGAGCATGGGCAACTTGCCAGTGGCTACACCACTGAAAAGAATGACTCTCCCTATCTCAGAAAGTATTAAGTGTGTATAAATCCTTATGGCAAGGTGGGGCTCTATGAGCTCCTCCCCTCTCAATGATGGCTGGGTAGGTCACACGCTTTAGTGGAGAAGGTACTGCTATTGCCTTATATATAACTGTGTGTGCATGCGTGTGCATGTGTGTGTGTGTGTGTGTAGAGAAAGAGAGACAGAGAGCTGTGTATACAAGCAAACAAACGGTGGGGAATGGTGGTCAAAGTGGCAAGCAATGTCTGGAAGGTTAGCCCTGTGCTGAGGAGATGACCCAGTGGGTAAGAGCAGTCGATGTCAAGCATGAGGATGAGTTCAGATCCCAGGTATCAACATAAAAAAAAACTGGCATGGCCACATACAACAAGCAGGTTGACCCCAGGAGCTCCATAGCCAACTTAGCTGAAAAGTCAAAGTTCTAGTTCAGTGAGAGAGCCTGTCTCAAGAGAATGAGGTAGAGAGATATAGAGAAAGATGTCTGGCCTCCACATATGTATGCAGTAAAGTGCACACCCACACTCTCACATGCATGCACCAGATATACATACGATACACACACAGACATACCTCCAAACTAAAAAAAGAAAGCTCAGCCCTAAATGTCGCATCTATCTATCTATCTAGCTAGCTAGCTAGGGGGTCCTCCAATGCCTAAAGAGCAGAAGAAAGGGCGGGAAAGGTATAAGAACTGGAAGAAGGGGAGGTATGATAGAGAATGCTGTCTTCTGGGCATGGTGTGGCCACTGTAATCTTATGCTCTTTTGTGTGTGCTAGAATACACAAGTCCTGCCTGCCTTCAGTCATAGAGCTCATATTTTATGGTTTGGATATAAAGTGGGTCCGAAAAACTCATGAGTTGAAAGCTTGGTCCCCAGCAGTTGGATTCAAATCACTGAAAAGTAGACAGATTCAGAGGGCTTGGGCATAATTAATGGATTTATCTACTGTGAATTCATAACACATAAGGCAATGCTGGACATGAGGACTAGTTAGAAGAAGTGGTCACTGGGAGGAATACAGCCTGGAAAGATACACTCTGTAACCAGTCTCCTTTCCTTCTTTCCTCCCTCCCCTCTTTTGCCTCCTGGTCTTCGTGACCAGTTCTGATCTACCACGCCTCTCTGCCACGGTGCCCCATGATGACACAAGTTCAGAGAGCAATGATTCAGCCAAGCACACACTGAAGCCATGAGCAGAACTAAATCCTTCCTTCCTTTGAACTGTTTCTCTCAGACATTTCTCATGCCAACAAAAGACTAGTATATCATGGGAAAGACTATCACCTAGGACCTCTTAGAACACATCATGTTGGAACAAGACATCCTCCCTCTGATTAGCAGAGGACTTATCCAGTCACTAGGGACTTACAGCTCTAACACTGAGACAAATTCTATCATCAGTGAGTTTTCTGAATGGCAGCGGCCACAAAGGTGTGAGTCAAGGGTAGAATGGGAACACAACTTCAGTGAATCCATGGTTGGCGTGTTCTGTAAGGTTCTGCCCTTAAGCCTGGAAACAACACAGGGCTCGTCTCTTCTGCCCAGCTGTAGGTGACTTCTAGCCTAGCTCAAAGACTGCGAAATGGCAGGTGCATACAGCGAATGTGCCATGAGGCACAAATGGGAGTCACCCAATTGTTTCAATACCAAGTAGATGCCCTGACAAGGTGACCTTTCAAGTTACTTAGGCCTTGACTACCCCTCCATGTGGAAGCTTGCCTCCTCTATCCCAACATGCATACACACACCCGACATATTGCAAATCCCTAAAGCCTTCTTCATGGAGTTCTATATTCCTGAGGTTTGTTTTTACTGTAGGTCTAGGAAAACAGATGGGGAGATCAGTAGTTAATATGCCCTTGGAAAAGACTCCTGGAAGGCGACAGGCCATGGAGAAGCTTCCTTGCCAACCAAATCAAAGAAAGCAACAGTTAAATAGGCATTTAGATCATGTGTAGATCCAATAATAACAGGAGAGCTAAGAATACCCAGAGTTATGTTTTCATTTGATTCTGAGACATTTCCTATGGTAGAAGGAATAGGCATACTGCTTGGTGAATTCCCAGCCCAGAAGCTGTCCTATAGCCAGGTCAAACGCAGAGTAATCAGGCACCTCATACATCCACTCCTCTTGTTCTCTGGCCAACAATCAAAGAGGCTGTATCTAAGTTGCTGCCATCTTAGAAAACTAATCTCCTGGTCCAGATGTACATATTGAGCTTCTCTGAGCCCCCTGCTTGCCATTTTAAGCCAGCATAATTTACAATTCCCAGAAATGCTTGAGAAGCAGTATACATGCTTCTGGTGCCAAGCCTGGCCGGGTTTACAGATTTTCATTTAGCAGGTGTCTGTTGCTAAATCAGTAGCAGCTGTTAATTGCTTTTTCTCCCTCAGACTCTTAGATAGAATGAAACATCTGCTGTTCTCTCACTTTGGGTTAAAATCAGATACCTTATCATTTCTCCTTTGGGCTTCATTTTTATTAAAAAGCTCTCAGCTGATGCCTAGAGCAGGCCATCTCAGTGAAAGGGCGATTTCCAAGGACAATACAGCAAAGTGAATCTGCTTCCTGTCCAGACCCCATGCCAGAAAGCAGGGTGGCTCAATGGGGGCGCTTCACATCCATGGCCATAGAGGGAACGAGGAGCTTCACTTGGAGACCCACACCCCTTCAAATGCAGTGTCCTTTCCTACCCCGAATAGCTCCCCACATTGGAAACTCCCATGCCTATATGCTCTTGTCTCCTCCAGGTAAGGGAAGAAGTTTTCAGTATCTACGTCATAGTACCATGGTGAACAGAAACCCTGGGGGAGTGGGGAGAGAGCCACAGACAGCAGATGGTAAGGATGCTGTTATTTGTAGATCTACTTCCAATTTATGCCAGTACTCTTTGGTAGTTTGGTGGGGACCACTTTCTAAATATTTTTATTATTGTTTTCAAAAAGAATCCATTTGCTCTGCTCTAAGTATGACTACTGATCTTAAGCCAAATGATTCTCAAAGGCATCTTAATGACAGTTAATGTGTTTTATATTGTTAATAACATTAGGTGAGCTTTATTGAACATTTACTGCAATGTGAAACTTGAAATATGTACCTCATATTCTTTGTCTTACTGAACAATCATAAGATTTTTATCATCTTACAATATGAAACTGACTATCAGAAAGTTATTGGTGCTACAGAACAAATCCCAGAACAGTAGCCTGTCTACATTGAAAGCATGTGTTCTGCTGAAAAGACGTGTGAAATTAAGAAATTGTTATTCTAACTATGATTATGGTATTGTAATGTGTGCATCCTTACACTTTAGAGATGGTCAATAAAATACTTTCATTTAAAATTATGTGAATTCTTTTTCCAAATATTCAGGAATAGCTATTTATGTTGGATGAAGGTAGACTTGAGAAAGAGTAAAGTATACCAATTAAAGCATGAGCCATGAGTTGACAACTGCTGAAACCACGAGACAGATGCACAAAGGTACATCTTTCAATTTTCTATAATATAAATCTTCAAATAAAGGTGTGATAAGGAAATATTAAATAGCCAACTGGATCATTACATATTATACGTGTATTAAAATATCAGTGTACCTCATAAATAAATATGATTATGTGACAACTGAAAAAAATTGAGACAGGGTCTTTCTATGTAGCCCTGGCAGTCCTGAAACTCACTCTGTGGATCAGGCTGGTCTCAAACTCACAGAGATCCTCCTGCCTCTGTCTCCCCAGTGCTGGAATTAAAGGCATGCACCATCATACCTTTTTAAATATTTGAGATGTAAATGTTCTTTACACTGATTTGATCATTACACGCCAGTAATTCACATACCAAATTACACTGTATCCCATAAATTCATACAATTAAAATACTAATTAATAAAAACCTACAGATAGATGATGCTACATGCACATGTCCATGGTCATAACTATATAGCATTCTGTATAGTTTTCCTGGCTTCGCACATTTCTCTGCTCCAAACTTTCTTCCTGGGTCAGTTCCTTGTATCTTACTCATCTCACCACAGTCTTTCCATCGACATTATTTCCTAAGCACTAGGACTTAGAAGGGACTTCTCTCCTCTTCAACTTTCCAAAGACCTGGTTTGTACTCAGGTCTCAAGTCACTTGACTCTAGGTCCCAGATGTCTGAGACAAAGCATCCCACCCAGGGCTCACACAACATGAAGCATGGGAAGAGCACTGTCTGGGAGTACTGACATAAATGTCTCCCAAAATTCCATGAAGACTTAGTTGCCAGACTCTGACTGTATTGAGCGGTGGTGAATCTTTAAGAGATGGGCATAAAGCAGTGGTTCTTATCCTGTGGATCGCAACCCTGTGGGAGATCCAAAGGCCCTTCCACAGGGATTTCCAGAGACCATCAGAAAATACAGATATTTACATTATGACTCATAACACTAGCAAAATTACAGCTATGAAGGAGCAATGAAAGGAGGTCACCACAATATGTATTAAAAGGCCGTAACACTGGAAAGTTTGAGAATCACTGCTAAAAGAAGCAAGTTAGGTCATTAGAGGCCTATACTTGAAGAAAATATCGGGATCTCTTCCCTTCTTTTCCTCCTCCTCCTCTGATTCTTTATCCCTCTCTCTTCTCTTTTCTCTTCTCTCTCCCCCATCCCTAGCTGCCAAGCTGTGAGGAAGCTCTTACACCGCCAGTCATAATGCTCTGTCTTGCCAGAGGCCTGAAAGCAAAAGTCAGACAATCATGAGCACTCAAACTTCTGAACTATTGAGCCACAATAAATACTTGCTTTTTATAAGATGATTGTCTCGGGTCCATCATCCCTGTGACAGAAACCTAACACAGATGATGTGGGATGCCCCTCTGTATGTTGTGAAAATGTTTTATTACTATTGGTTAATAAAGAAGTTGCTTTGGCCCATGGCAGGGCAGAATATAGGTAGGCAGGAAAGTCAAACCAAATACAAGGAGAAAGAAGGCAGAATTGAGGGAGATGCCAGCAGCTGCAGGAGAAGCAACATGTGACATAACAAGCCAGGAGCCTCGTGGTAAAATATAGACTAATAGTAATGGGTTAATTTAAGTTGTAAGAGCTAGTTAATAATAAGCCTGAGCTAACAGTCCAAACAGTTTCTAATTACTATTAAGCCTTAGAATGGTTATTTGGGAACTTGCGGGCGGGAAGGAAACCTCCAGTTACACATAAACATTAACATAGGGTTGGTGTCCTTGAAAGAGCCTTAAAGACTAGTTTATACTGAACTGACTTTTTTCTTCCACTGTGAGAAGTCACCGCCAGCAAGCCAGAGAAACCCTTTAGCATGTTGTCACTCAAAAAGCACATCTCCACATTTCCAGAACTAGAATTTTTCTTTGTTTGTTTGACCATCCTGTCAACTGTATTTTGTTGTGGAAGCCTAAGCTAACTCATACATCCCTTCTAAGTGTGGTAGTCATATCACAGTCATTTGTTGAGATCAACTATATGCCAGTTCTGAAGTGGCATTTTATTTCACCTTATGTGCCTCATTACAATATAGTACTACAATATTTCACAGAAGCTATCTGCTTGGAATAGTTATTTACATATGCTTATACTCCCAGGATTTAAAACAAGATCTTTGTATGTAGCCCAGGGTAGCCTCAACCTCATAGTTCTCCTGCCCCTGTCTCCAAAATACTGAGATTACAGGTGTACACCACTGCCTCACACAGAATTCCATATTTTAATCTGAACACAGCTTGCTCGGATCTCTGAATCATCATAATAGCTCCCTTTCAAAGAACTGATATTTTCTCACTTATTTCAAATTCAGCAATGACTAGCTTTCCCCATATTAAGCAACATTATGCGCAGTTCACTAACAATGTTTGTTAAAGAAGGAATCTCTCTGTGTGATAAGGACATCTACAAACACTGCATGTAAGTTACTTAATGAGATGAAAGACAGCATGGCTTCCCTTTAAGGTTAGGAATGTATATAAAGGTGTCTGCTTCTGCTACTTATGTTTAACACTGTTCTAGAAGGATCCAGCTACAACCACTGAGCAAGGAAAATAAGAAAATGTTTCCTGATTGTAAAGGAAGAAGCAGAAGTATTTCCATTCACAGGTGACATGATTTTGTCATAGAAAATCCTCAGAAGCCCATATATAAAGTATTAGAGGCAATAACTAAATCTTAAAAGGTGAGAGGATACAAAATCAGCATGAAGATCGAGGTGCATTTATACAGAGTAGCAGTAAACAATCTAAAATGTCAGAATTCCACTTAGGAGCTGAGTGGTGGTAGCGCATGCCTTTAATCCCAGCACTCAGGAGGCAGAGGCAGGTGGATCTCTGTGAGTTTGAGGCCAGCCTGATCTACAAGAGCTAGTTCCAGGACAGCAAGAACTATATAGAAAAACCCTGTCTTAAGAAAACAAACAAAAGAATAAAATACATAGGAACAAATTTAACAAAAGACACATACATCCTATACATATACCCTACACATCTCATTTAAACTAGGTATCACTGAAAGTTAAAGAATTGAATGCTTAGATACCTTGTGTTTATGGATTAGGAGATTTAATATTCTTAAAATGCACAAGCTTCTAAAATGAATCTACATTCAATGCAATCTCTATCAAATTCTCTATTGACTGCTTCACAAAAATTCTATGGTAAATCAAGGGTCTCAGAAAAAATAAAACCATCCTGAAAACCGTTTATGTCTCAGCTTTCAAACTTTCCATCACCAGGCATGGTGGTGTGAATCTATAATCCAAGCACTTGGGAGGGTAAAGAGAACCAAAATTCTGGGCCAGCTTGGGCTATGCAGAGAGCTTCTATCTAAAAACAAAACAACATCAAGCCTCCTCTCATGAGACAATGAGTGACAGTGCAGTGCATTTATATCAGGCAAGACAAAGATAAACAGGACAGAACTGAAGATTCCAAAATAAACCTGATATTTATTTTTGGCTGACTTTTGACATAGATGGCAGTGTGAAAGCAGTCATTTCAGCAAATGGCACAAAGACAACTGGATGCTCATATATTAAAAAATGACTTTAGACTGCTGACCCACACCATATTCAAAAATTCACTCAAACATGATCATAGATCCAAAGTAAGAACTGACTTTATGAGGCTCTTTTGTGTCCTCTCTTCAGCATCTTAGCCAATAATACATTTCATGTTATACTAAAAAGTAAAAGCAACCAAATTGAAAGGAGATATATTAGAATTTTTTTAAAAAAATTTAAATGTATATTTATTTCACAGGACAGCCAAGTCAAAGGCAATTTGAGTTTCTTGAAATTAAAAAATGTTTAGTTAAAAGGGCATAATAAAGAAAATGCGAAGATACCAGATGTGACAGCAAACACCTGTAATCCTAGCACTTGGGAAATGGAGATGAAGGCAGGAGGATTCGTTCAATGTCATCCTTGTCTATCTACATGGCAAATTGAAGGCTAGCCTGGGATATATAAGATCTTTTCTCAAAAATTAGAAGCAAAACAAGCAAAAAGAAAATGAAAACAAAAACAGCCAATAGAAGAAGAGAAATTTTTTTCTAATCATATGTCTGACTATTAGTCTAATATTTAGAGAATTCTTAAAACTGAATAATAAAAAAACAACTCAATGAAAATGAAAAGAATTTGAAAATAACACCCCAAAGGTATAAAAATGGTTAGCAAGTGCATGGAAAGGCACTCAACATCATTTAGTTTACCAGGGGAATCAAAACCACAATGATATTCCACATTTGAGGCTCTAATGAAACAGACAGAAGAGTGCAAGGATGTGAAGAATTTGAAAATGATTCATTGTTGGTGAGGCTATGAACTGGTTACCAAATAGTCTGGCAGGTTCCTCTGAGTCCTAGACAGAGTTACTTTATGATGAAGCAATCTACCTTCAAGGTACACACCTAAATGGACATCTATTATTAAACAAGTGTGCACAGCACATCAGCCATACCCTCCCCAAAAAGAAACAACATCAATGCCTGATTAGCTAAATAAAACATCACACAGATATTATATGCTCACAAATATGATGTATTAATCTATGCGATAGTATGAATGAACCTTAAAAGCATGATCAATGAAAATACACCAAGCCTGGCCATGATGGTAGCGCACGCCTTTAATCCCAGAACTCAGTAAGCAGAGGCAGGTGGATCTCTGTGAGTTCGAGGCCAGCCTGGTCTACAGAGCT